>JAOEHY010018088.1:0-15083 GCA_025447955.1 Psilopsiagon aurifrons | reverse complement strand
GTGCCCGCTCGGGCCGGGAGGAGGAGGAAGAGGAGACGCGGCCGCAGCTGCATTGCGGATGGAGCCGCTGGCTGCTGGGGAGGGGCGGCACGGAGGCCGCGTGATGCCGTGGGGGGGGCGGCGCGGGGCACCGGCAGGCGCGGAGCCTCCGCCCCGCAGCGAGAGGGAACGAGGGAGAGAAGGAGGCAGGTTCTGCTTCCGCGGGCCGGCACGGGGAGCGGAGCAGCGCGGAGCTGAGCGGTGAGTGCAGGCGGGGCAACGCGGCGCGCTGCCCTTCCGCTCTGCGGAGTATCTGCCTTGGGTTCACCCTACGCGGGCGCGGAATCACAGAGGACGGAACGCAGCAGCCTCGCTGCGCCGGCGTGGGGGGAAGTTGCGGGCGGTCCCGGAGCCGGGCTCTCACCTGCGCTTCCGTGCGCTTCTTCCTCTCCCCCGAGCTCGGTACGGTGCCAGGCAGCAGTGTGGGTCCCGGGTGCGAGCGAGCCCAGCGGTGGCTTGTTCTGTAAGTCGGTGGGGTCTGTAATGCAGTGGAGTGCGGAGGGAGTCGGGCGTTCAGCTGGGAAAAGTGCTCGGGAATTTTCTTGCTGTTGTGGAGAGTTTAACAGCCGCTGCTTAGCTGCGGTTATACTCTTGGGGTGGAGGGGTAAAGCAAACTGGCATGACGTGAAGCCATGTCTATAAAAAGCAAAGAATAGGCTGGGCGCAGAGAAGCCGTCCGGAGAGGGTTTGTTTGCCGGCTGCCCTGACCGACGCTTCGCTTCGGGAGTGAAGCTGTCAAGTTGCTTCGTGAAACGAAATAATTGCTGTCTCTGGAAGACTTTAGATTACAAAAAAATAAAAAAAAAAGGGCTCGTTTTTCAGGGTAATCTGTGCGTGTTTCAGGAGTTGGCATGTAGGCGCTGCCTTTATGTGTTGCCAGAAGTACAACTTTGTGCCTGGGAGCGTTCAGTGCGGTCCCATAGACCGTTACGGGGGGCTTGTAACAGGACTGGGGAAGCGGATGCTGCAAGAGGAGCGAAGAGGCACGTGAAGAGAGGAGATGGGGCAGGTTTATATCGCATATGTTGGAAGTTCTGGGGGACTCTAAAACAGCCAAAAGGAACATAAAGAAAAAGGAATAATTAACCTAAATCAGTGCTGTTTGCATAAATTCAAGTTGATGCTGTTTTCTTCTAATAACAAGTCGAATGTAAATCTGTGGTAATATGAGACTGAAAAATTAGTTCTGGGTTATGGATGTGGTTTTGTGTGTAGTAAGCACTATTTTAATGTGTAACACAAGTTGGGATGCTTAATTCTGGGTTAAAATTCTGACATGGCTACATTTATCAGCTCATAAATCAGCACTGAGTTTGGTGGAGCTGCACTGAAGAAAGCTCTTTTAACAGACTCTGGTATTTCATTAAAAATGCCCACTTTATCAGGTCATCTTTAGTTTTAGTGCTTGTCAGGAAACTTACAAAGATTATTTCCCACTTATATACAAGTCACAGGACCTATCCTGTCCTTTCGTAACTATACTCCTCTTTTCCAAAGATCCTACTGAGAAAGCCTTTTATTCTGAAAGGTCTCTTGGAGGGCATCTGGAAGACAGTGAAGGATGAATGTTACCAAAGGTGTCTGAGAATGGCATGCTGTGCTTTGGGAGGAAGTGATTTTTAGGAACACCTTCTCCACAACATGTTGCTGGTTTGGCCCTAGTAGTGGCTTTATTTTGGAGTGACTTGGTTTCTTGGTTAAGGTCACTGGTATTATATTAGATAATAATCATAGAATCATAGAATCAGCCAGGTTAGAAAAGACCTCTTAGATCAGCAAGTCCAGCCCAGCACTGCCAAGGCCACCATGGCACTGAGGGCCTGGTCTACACCAGTGTGTGGGCACTTCCAGTAGTGGCTCCAGCAGTGCCCTGGGCAGCCTATTCCAATGCCTAAGCACCCATTGGGGAAGGAATTGTTCCTCATCTCCATCTAAACCTCCCCTGGGACAGCCTGAGGCTGTTTGGGAGCAGAGACCAGCCCCAACCTGGCTCCATCCTCCTGTATAATTTATGACTTCTTTTCTAAAAATCAAGATTTATGTGACTGGTTTATTTTGTTTGACCTGTTCTGACTTGCGATTCAGCAGGACTATGGAGATGTTTCTTTTTCTTACCTGAAGTTATCAGAAGTTTCACTGTTTTTACGGCACCACTCTGCAGTAATGCAGGTTTTCTGGTGAGATGGCATGTGGTCTACTTTGCCCCTTGGAATGAGTTGAGGTTTAATTGTTGTCTATGACTAATCTTTGTAAACTAAGGAATTTAGTTTCTAATATCTTTAGCAACTATCTCTTTATTCCTGATGTTTTATAATTCATTTTATTGGGCAGTACAAATACCAGGAATTCCAGTTGTGGTTAGGCACTTGGATCTGCATTTATCTTCCCACACTGTGCATTTTATGACAAGAGGGAGTAGTGGGAAGCTGACAAAGTGATAATATTCTGACATAGTGATTCTATAGGCTGTATATCATGTCAGTGTACCATATATTACAGTGGTCGTAGGTAGTGTATTTGTCACAGCAGCCATGGGAGGAGGGGGAAGGGAACTGGAATTGCCTCGGGCCCTCCTTCAGATCCTCGTGAGAGCAGCCAAGCTTTTATTTGGATCCTGAAGCATTAATGTGGTCAGAGGAGAAAGGGATAATTTTAACGTTTAGTTTTCACTTGATACTAAAAATCTTACTGAATTAATGAATTCAACTGCAGTAGCCCAGTTGCCCAATCCCGTGCTTTCCATTCTTAGTAGTTTCTTTGGTAACTACTTAGTCAGTGTGAGTGGGGTGAAATGTCTTGTCACTTATTTTTCCCTCACCACTCTAAATTCTCAAGGAGCAGGTCACTGCTTTATTGAACTTAAACAATGTATCAAAAATTTATTCAGAATATAATCAGAAAGAGAAAGCAGTTTAGTTTTTGTCTTGACAGCTTCAAAACTGTATTAAAGTAATTCTTATCCATAGCATAGTCTACCTGCTCCAGGTCTGTTTCACTAGAGAGAAAAGGCAACATGGAGATAATATAAAGGATATATCCTGGGATTTGTTTCTTTAATAACATGAAAAAAAAAATTAATTTCCTTCATTACTGTCCTCAGTTGCTTGCGACTTTTACCTGGCAGCGTCTGAATCCAGGATTAGATGTATGCTAAAGGAGATCCAGGAAAAGGTGAGCACATACATCACAGGTTTTGGTCTGCTGTTCTGGATTGTTGTGGTGTAAAAGTTACTCTTTCTTCCAAAAGTAGAACTATTCGTGAGCTAAATGTATTCAATACCTGCACTGAGCTGATAGTTTTACTTATCATAAGCAGAGTGCTTATCAGAACTGTGCCCTGTCTGCAAACTACCACACGCAAGTAAGATACCCAAGTAAAGCAAGAAGTGATTCTCAATTTTATTTCAGTTTGCAGGCCACTAGTAATTTTTCAGTGGAATCATTTTTCCATTTGCATCTCTCTGTCAGTAGGCCCATTTTTCTCAATTATATATGTTAGACCTCTTGGAAGTCATTTGCGTATTACAGGTTGAAAATTACTATTGTAAAATTTGAGAATCCAGTTTAACTTTCAGATGGTTGATGGTGGTGTGTGGATGTATAGCAGCTTTCTTGAAACTTGAATGAATGAAAACCCAGTCTCTCATTCCACCGCTGCCCTTTTCTCTCTGTCATGTATTTGGCAAAAATGTTGGTATCACAAATTGATTCAATTGAGGCTTTGGAATGATGTTTTAATTAATTAATTAGTCCTCATATTCACACACAGTGTATGCAAGATTTGTTCTTATAACTCAGGGGGGAAATAAGGGAAATACCTGGACTGCCAGAGTAATGTAGCGATGGAAAAAGTAAAAACTAACCTTAGGATGCCTGAATGGAAAGGGTTCTGAAAGATCGAATAAAAATGTTAGTGTCATCTCACAACAACTTATGATGTTGAAATGTCCTCATCACTCATCTTGAAGTAACTGAAATTGTGCCAGGTGCTGAGAATAGCTAACAGGATGACTGTACAGTGAGCCTGCCTTGTCATAGTGAGATAAAGGAGATCCTGCTTTGACCAGCCAAGTGAAATGAAAGCTGCAGAGGCAGGGACTCCCATCTGTGAACTCAGAAAGGATCAATGGAAAGGAAGCAGAACCTTGTGATAAAGGAACTTGCTGTCATGAGAACAACTGAGTATCTACTACACCAATAACATTTTCTTGTAGAAATTTGGAGAACTGTCCTGCTGTTAGAGCACGTGGATTCTGAAACACCAAGTGGCGCAGAGAGGGGTGGGGAAATACTGGAGAGGTTTTGAGATGGAGCTTGTTTATTTTCCAGAAGGGATTATATGCTTAACAGTGGTAGGCCCAGGGAAATGTTTGCATTTAGCTTCTGTCAAAGCTTTAAATGTCATGCCACTCAATATGCCAGTCTGGTTCCCCTTGAGTTGCTTTAAAATGCAGTTTTGGAAGCCCTTCATTCTGTTTTGGTGCTTGCCAATGTTTGACCCCTCTCAAGTGACTTCTCTTCTACGTCAGGTTTAAGCTGCTTGTCAGTGCCTTAGCAGGCTATAGCCTCATTGTGTGAAGCCTGTCTCTCTATTCTTGTTTCTTTTGTCTTTCCTTCAGGAGCATTCAAGACTACCTGAAGTGGGAGGTTCTCTTCAGGGGGGAACTCTCTTGTCTCATTCCTCAGTCTGTCCTTTGGACTGGCTGCCCCTCTGTATGGCCTGACATTCTCTTATAAATTCCTCCTGAAAACATGTAATATTTAAAATGGTTTCCAATCATGGACCTTTCATAAAAGGAATATGAAAAAAGGGGCAACGTAAATATTTTTTGACATTCTTTCACCCTAATATAGCAAGGGCAGCAAAGAAAGTGTCTGCAATAGTTGAGCTGAAGCTGTGCTAACAGTGATGGAGAATTCGAAAGTAAAAGGGAAGACAAGTTTAGAAGAGCTTTAGTTTGGGAAATCTTGTTCTTTCTGTGTAGTGCACAGGAAACGCCAGCTTGCTTTTGTGTGGCAAGCCCGGTTCTTCAGCAGAACCACTCACATTTCAGATAATGGCACAGGCTTCTGTTAACTCTCAGTTGTTCCTTGCCAATATCTTTTGAAGGAATCCCTTGTAGAGGGTATGCTGTAATTTAAAGTGTATAGTGTGTCCTGTTAGTCAGGAAAGTTTGGGAAATACCATGCTGTCACTTGGAGGATAGTTAGGGAGCCCATATACCTTGGGAGTACTTGTCTGTCCCTTTGGGCAGAAATGAGTTTACTTCTAATATAACATTATTTAGTAGAAAGATATGTTACATGAGTAATTTCAAATGTCATAGATTCCAAATGGAGCAAGAAGAGTGATACTAGCCCCTTCTCTTCCCTGGTGCATTAGAAAATCAGTGGTGCCTGTGGTGTTACGGAAGTGAAATCCGAAAGGCATCAGACAGTTGAGTTTGAAGCATTGTCATCATCACACATCATGGTCAGCATGGAAAGAGCTATGAGAGATGTGTCTAATCCATTGCTAGGAAACTTGGATGATGCATTTTTTTAAACATCGCACTATGCTTATGAACTGATTTGCCTCCTCTCTGGCTTTTTATGTGCTGACTCCTGAGTACTATTCATTTTTAGTTTTCTTTTTCTTTTTTAAGCAGCTTCTCCTCGTATTTGGTTACTAATCACTTTTTTCTGCCTACTCCTGTGTCTTTTAGTATCTGCATTCCCAGAGCTAAGGCAATAGAAAGTTTGAAGTTGAATTTTTAAGCAAATGCTGTTGGTGTGTCACATTTGTAAGTATACAGGGTTTATTAGTATTGTTTTTAAGTGCCTGTGAGTACCTTGAAAAATGAAAAAGAAGTCCATTGTGGAAGGTGTTATCCTGTTGTCTGTTAAGATCTCTGGACAGAAATTTCGTGCAGTCTTCAGTACTACTTTTGGTTAACAAAATTTCAGCTAGATTTTAAAATCATTTAATTTAGGACAAATGGCCTGAGGGAGAGAGTAAACACATGATTATTGCCTTAAATAATTTACTATATGGACTCTTTACTACACAAAGAGTAAACTGTATTATCTATGTGAAATGCAAGTAATTTTTTTGAAATCTATAATGTCATAGGGAGGCAATACTACATTTTGTAACAAGAACAAAAAGGCATTCAATGAACTTACGAATTTTAATTTAAAAAATGGTGAATTATATGTTTATTGATTTTTCTCTTTGTGCTTTTGCTAAGCTTGAGACTTGGTTTTGTTTGTTTGAAGAAAGAGAATAAAAATGATGAGGACTACATCAGATCAGTCAGTGACAATGTTATCTATCTTAATGCATGCATAGGTTTTATAGTTCTTATATAAATATGCATCCAGGTGCTGTGATTCTTCTTTTAAAAATATGCTGATCAAAGTAATTTGATTGAAAAGCTTCTCTCACTTTACTTTTAGGCAGACTTAAAGTCTAATGTAGTATTTTAGACACCCCCCCCCCTCCCCCCGCATTCCTGTCTTCAGGCTTTAAGAGTTCAGTACTGGCACTCAAGGGGCAATATATGCTCCCATTGACTTTAATACTTGTAAGATTGGATTCTCATAGTCCAGTAACTGTATAATACGGTGGTATTCATCCGATTAGATGCATACAAAATGATTAATCTTAAAATAATAGAGGACAGGTCAAGACATTTTCAGAAATCCACTACAGTGACTCTGTGATTATGTGAATTATCAGTTGCATGTAAATCTCAGTAAGGGTGATGGATAGAAATACCAGATAGAAATGGTTGTAACAATACACCTTTTGTGGTCTCTGAAATAAATTTAATAAATGTTTAGGAGATTGACTAATATACATATAATGACTTTTTTGGTTAGGTCAATGTAAAGTCTAATATATCTTGGAGATTAGTATTGATCAGAGTAAAGCCAAAATCAATCTTGGATTTTGAGGGTCATTACACTTGGAAATAGGATGCAATACAGAACGTACTGCAAATGTTAGGTTGTGGAAGGCTTTTACAGTAATTATGGAAAAATAATCTTGTAGTATCTAAAAAAAATGGACATCCTGGTAAAAGATTAGTTATTTAAATATGTAATGAGTTAAACTCCTAACATCTTTCCTTAGCTTGACAGATGATATCCAGCCTTCTTGAAGTTATTAAAGTTTGTTTTTGCTTCAGTGGAAGAGGGATTTTGTCCTCCCTGTTTGAGGTCATGCGCTGGTGTTGAGGAAAAGGTTAACCTATGCTTGCTTAGAAATGTATTTTTTAAAATTGTTTTCTGTCTCAACTTCCTTCCTTAGATGTTCTGGTAAATTCAGCCTGCACAATTGGGGAATGTAGGAAAGTGTAAGGGAAGTGAAAGAGGTAAATTACATGTGCAGGGAAGTGAAAGAGGTAAATTACAGTACAATGTACCCTTCAAATATTGCCTAGCAAGCATAATTGATTTCACTGAAGGTGAACTAGTGCTGCTTGCTAAATAAGAAATGTTTGAACAGAACATCTTATTTTTAATTTTAATGTATGTTTGTTTGTTTTGCCCAATATAAAGTCTCTGGCCTGGGTACCTCATCTAAAAATCAAAAAGTAGCCTGATTGAAACTTTTAAGAGCTTGAAAGAGAGTTTTCAAAAGAAGTAAGTCTTTCTGAAGATCTGATTTGACTGAAATGTCTATTTTTGTATAAAGCAAAATAAACAGTACTTTCTCCAAGCTTCCTCTATAAGAAGTATCTTGCTTCCCCCTCATACTTTCAGAAAACAAATGAAAGCTGCTCTGTTTATCTTCTGCACAAAAGACTTCTGCTGGAACTTTTTCTTCAGAGCACTGAATGACTTTGTCCGCAATTAATTGATGTAATTCCACTGATGTCTGTGATTATATTTTGGCCTTTCATCCAGCCTTATATACTGAAGTCTATAGTTAGGCTGATAGATTATTCATTTGTATTTATGAATGGATGCATATTTATAATCTTAATAATGTGTTTCAATGCAAATGGCAGTTTATATATACACACATACGTATATCAGATTCAAGGACCCTGTACCATTGTCCTTGAAAATGAAAGTCTTTTATAAATGCAAGCTATTGATATTGGAAGTGATCTTCAAAGCTGCTCCATTTAAAGATATTTAAATTTATTAATAATGAGCTACATCCCAGATATAGCATTAGTTTGTATTCTGAGAGATCAAAGAGTCAAGATTATAGATAGCAGTTCTCAGGCTATGAAAGTCCTTTTACCTGAGCAGCTCTTCTTATCACTGGAATTCTGGATTTCTCATAATGGTTATCTTGAGAGAGAATCTGTGGTGTGTATATTAAGAAATTCACCTTATTTGTACCTGAAATAACACTTTGAAATGTATCAGCAGGAGTTTTTAGAGAGAGAACTAGTATTTTCCACCATCTACTGCGCTAAAATACAGTTGCTTTGGATTTAAGAGAGTCTTAGTTTCTCCCTTCCCCCCAATATCTGATAACTGGTTTTCAGAATAAAATTATTTTATAATCGGAATGGTACTCTTTTTAAAAATGCCTCAGAAAATACGACTTCTAGTGGAGAAATATTTTCCTTCTTACTGAAATGTTTCAGATGAAATTTGCAAGAGGCTTATTTTCCAATTGACATTCCCATGTGGAATACTATTTAGGTCAGTTTTACTAATTAGAAAGAGTTTGTCCACAACCATATCTGAATGCTTTCCGTGCTTCTCTTTAATTCTCATAAAAGAAGATACTAGAATGGGAGTTGTCATTCCTTAGCTTACAAAAAAAGGAAGCAGTATAGTAATATCAGTAGCATATTTTCTGATTTTTGATGTTTATTTTCTTCAGTGGAATTGTAGCATTGTGGTCACTAAAAGTAATGATTTTTCCATTGTACTTGACCTTTATGTTAATACTCCTTTAATGCAGGGATTATGAAACAAAACACAGAAAGAACTAGTATGCCTTGAGCTAGGTAATCAGCCTCAAGTTGCATGTGAGTTCTTCACAACAATATGTTGTTCTTCAGGGTATGGACTTCAAATACTAATAATTTTGACATGAGGACCATTAATGCAGAAAAAATGTATTATGAAAAGTGATGCAGCACCTGGTTCATGTGTTTATTTAGTTTTGAAAGGCCTACTTAAAATGGGTGAGGCTTGCACTGTGCCAGCTGACCTTGAGAAAGTTTGGAAACATTCTGAAACTTGACCTATATTTTTGATCTGGGTCTTCAGAAACTGTGCTAAAGGAGAGGTCGAACTTTGCAAACTTATTTCTATGCATAGAAATGTTGATGTTTGCACAGTGATTTAATCCTGTTCTAACATTTCATGTATTAAATATGCATCTTAGTGACTTTTTTATTTCTTCATCAGAGTCTCTTAGGTAATAAGTGAAGTTAATGATAATTTTATCTGTGTAACAGCAGAGGAAGCTCAAATTGCATTTAGGCACATGTCTAAAAAGATGATACCGGATGTGTGAAGAGCAGTTCCTTATTTTTAGGGCTTTGTTTGGGTTGTTTGTTTGTTTGCTTGTTTTTTGTTAATAATGATATTGAGTACTTTTGAAGTAAAGCAGTACTTTGCTTTTTAAAAATGCAGATTATTATAGCACTGATACTGTGTTGCAAAGCATGCTGCCTTGGTTGGTATCACAAGTCTCTAATACAATGTTTTGCTTGAACTCTGCCTCCAACTTTTTTTAATATGCTATGGTTTCATTGGAAACAGATCACAATCCAGATCTTCTGCCTCTTGTGGTATTAACTCTCTGTCATAGAATATTCAAATTGTCTGACTTCAAGTCTGAAACTTTTACAGAAATTACAGTCTATTCTTGGGGAAAAAATCCCCTGAGTAGCGTCAGTAAAAGCATGACATTGAGGGTGCCTGTTAGGAGTGTGACTTTGTGTGTTGCTTTTATAACTGCTATCATAACTCTATTTTATCAAATTAGAAAGGTGTCCGCCAGAATATAAATAAACCCAGCCAAACAAACAACAAAAAAACAAACCAAAATGAACCAGCATTTATAGTATCATAGTCTCACAGAATGGTTTGGGTTGGAAAAGACCTCAAGATAGTCTAGTTCCAATCCCCCAGGCCATGGGCAGGGACACCTCACACTAGACCAGGTTGCTCAAGACCCTGTCCAACCTGGCCTTGAACACTGCCAGGGGTGGAGCATATGAAAGAAGAGCTATTTGTCCTTTAGTTACAGCAATTTTTGTTTTGCTGATCTAGGTTGTTGTTTCTGAATTTCTCTATCACTTTTGTAAGTCCAAGTAGCTCTTACTTTCCTAAGCTCTCAGCATGAAAACAAGGCCTGTCCTCTGTTTTTTTTTGCATATGAAAACCTGTAGTGATCAAAAAGGAGACTGATACTTGGGATTTTTGACACTTACTGGCACTCATATTTTGTTGTAATTCCTTATTTTGCATGCATATGTAGTCAGGCTTAACTTTCTTGTGAGCACGTACAAGGTCCTCTTTAAAAATGAGTCAAGTGGGTGCAGAAAATGATGGCGTGTTCTGATCAACTTACACCAAAGGCAATGCAAACACTTTCATTGGATGGTGTTCTCTTGGAGCACTTTCATGTTTTCATTAGACCACTTCTAATGCATTAAATTGTAGTGCTTTCCAAGCAAACCTCTTCCAAGGAACTGCAATTTTTGGCTTGTAATAAATGTAGTTTTGTGGTTTCGTGTTATAGAAGTTTAGTGGTTTTTAGACACAGTTTTGCCTGCCCCATGAAAGTTTTTAGGAGCGCTTGGGATTATCACTTTTTCCTTGTGGTTTCAGAAAGGAGCCTGTGAAGACATGAAGAGAGCGTCTTAGCTCTTTGTCACGATGGTAGGAGTTTTGGTGCCTAGCTGCTTCGTCAACTTGCCAAATAATCAGAAGCAACCTTATTTGGGGAAAAGAGCAAGTATTTTCTATGGTTCTGCTACAATGAACTTTATACTATGAATCTGTTGTATCAGAGAAGTTTTACTCGTGGGAAGCAGTGGTATTATGTGCCTTCCGTTTGAGTGCCATGGCTCTTTGTGTCTGCTCAAGGCATAATTTGTTGTAATAGTGCTACTGATAAAACAAAAGCCTTTTTCTATCACTTTCTGTCTTACTTGCTAAATAAAATGTACAGACAATGAAGAATAACAACACTTGCTATGATCAAGTGAAAGTAAAATCAAGCTATTCAACTGAAGCATTAGAATCCTTTTGTTGCTTCAGTGATTTTGTTTTTTTAAAGCTTGTCCTTTATAATCTTGTGTTTAGCCTATAAGAAGTTTCCTAATGTAATGTCATTTTACAGACTGAACCACAGGTTAAGCCTGGCAGGCAATTGCCATTCAGTGCCATGTAGTGTAGGAAGAATTGCTTTGGGTAAAATCGCTTTGTGAAGCATTTTAAAAATTAACTTTTATCACTTTTGTTTGCTTATGTCTCATGAGCAAAGGAGTCTTTTCCTCTCAGAAGTAGAATGAAAAAGTATGCTAATGATTAGAAATTTCCTTCACATACTGTAGAAGAGTGTTACAGTACCAGGAAGAACTGAGGTTCTGATTTCAGGCTTCATCAGCTGAAGGATGTTCTTTGGAACAAATTCTGCCTGAGGTCACAGCTGAAAGATTTATTTAACTAGTCTTGTTATAAAGCTTTATAGGCTTCCAAAAGAAATTAATATGTTAGTAAATGATTTAAATATCCATTTTAAGCTAGTAGTCATTCATTACCTGCATATATTTCTGAAGAAAAGTTCTTCAATAGTAAATGTGTGGCAAAACTACAATAAGAGAATAGACAGACTTTGATGTGTGAAGCACATTCTTCTGCTTACCTTAGTTCTGTTAACCAGGTGTATAAGCTTAAATGCTCTCATTATTTACGATTGGGCATGGACGCAAGCTTGAACACTGAAGGATGTAAATAGTAGAAACTGCAGAGTAAGGTATATAAATATTTACAGTGTGACCAGTTCTTAATAAGTAATCATTTGGGTAATGATTTAAGCTATTTAGAAAATAAAAAAGTTCATCACATATTTTCAGGGGAGCTCAGCTGTGAACTTTGGATAGTGCCAAAGCTTCTGCAAGGATTCATGTGACAAAATTTGCAGACTCCAGGATTTCTTTGGTGCAAACAGACCTTTTACATTTTCTTGTGGCATGACCTAGGCTTAAATCATCTAGATGTATATTCCACATATCTGTAGTAGAAACGTGTATGGCCTACTGTGGTATTATTTTTCTGTTTGCAATTTCTTATTCGCCAGAAATGCCATTCTGAGTCAATGAAAACAATAACTTAAGTAGTGTCATCTAGGCTCAGCTAAGTCCTCAGATTCTGTACAAATGCAGTTAACTTCATTGCTGTATTTATAGTAAAAGATGAAAAAGTAGTATAGTGTCAGTCATAGCATGGGGAGACTATTTTTTTAACTTTGCAGGTTCAGTACCTATTTTCTTAACTTCCAGAGAGCTTACTGAACACACATTTTTTTTTTTCAGTTCTTGATACATAACTAAGAAAATTCTGTCAGTTCCTGATACCTTGAAAAAAATGTTTACATCTTTTTTTGTCAGTATAAAGGAGGTTTAAATGTTTGCTGAATACTGCTGTTCATTTACTAGCAATAAATATATACAATGTTAACATAAAAATACATTCTGTACTAAAACACAAAATCTAAATCTGTTTCACACTTAGAAATGGTGGGGAATAGAAAGCAAAATTTTGAGAGTATCTCTACTGGATCAGAGTAAAGTCGAGGATTTCCAACACTAGCAAATAATTCTTAAGGAAGAGCGCGAGAAACAAAGGTAGCATAAAGTCATCTTTTTTTTTTGGAAGAGACTGTTGACTTCTGCTGGTCAGCACTTTAGTGTATTCCAAGTCTAGATCTCTGCATGATCATCACGTTTTATGATTTATGCTTTACCACCTTCTGTAAGCATCCTTATTAGCATTTGACCTTCAGTGTGTTGTGACAATTAATTCCACAAAACAAGCATCTGTTAAAATAAGTCTTCCTTGCATTTGAAAATTGCCAGTAATTTTATGAAATGGCTTCTAGTTTGTAAGCCTCAATTTCTCTTTCCTACCCTTTGATTTTATGGACCTCTATCAGTGTATAATCGCTGAGCATTTGTATTGCTATGCCCTATGTCCTTTCTACTGTATTTCTTTGTGACAGAGTAAACAGCAACCAGAATTTGACCTACCAGGGAGCTATGTGTTTGTATCAAGTCACATTATGATGATTCTTGGTTTGCTATCTAAATGTTTCCAGTTAAGCCTCCTCCTACTCTGTCCCATTGCCAAAACTAATAGATTTTTATCTGCCGCTAGACAGCAAGGTGGCATTTTCAGACAGCTGTCCTTGAGGAGTAAAATGTCATTCTTTTAAGCTAGTATAGAGCCTATCTCTGTTTGTATGTAATTGAGGTTGTGTGTGTGTATTTTTTTAATGCATTGTTTTACATTTATGGGCGGTGAATTTCATAGACTCATAGAATAGTTAGGGTTGGAAAGGACTTTAAGATCATCTAGTTTCAACCCCCAACACATTTGTGATTGTAAGATCCTTCTTCATCTTTCACCATTCTGAATTATTAGGAGGTTTTCCCTTTGTTATTGTTTTCTGAACAGTTACCTTTTCTACCTGTGACTAAAGTATATGTAGCATATATCTATATGCAGATAATATATTTTATGTACTATATATGCATATGGTATAGTCATAGATATATTTGTACTTACATGATGTTTTTAATAATTAATAGAATTTTAATAATTAATAGAATTCTTTTAGGATGTATCCTACCCTCTCAGTCCTGTATCATTTGTATCTTCTATTATCTTCTTTCTACTACTGTTGATATATACAATGGGTAGCTATTCATAGTCTTTTTATATTTGCGGAGTAAAATACCATTTTACACACAGGTTTATGTGTATGCACATACACACATGAATTCACATGCATTGTTGGTTTTAGCATCAATATAAAAGCAGAGACATTTAATCTTAGCCTTATTACTAATTTTATATACACTATTTAATCCTTACACTGCCTGTTTTGAAAATTGACAGTCTTTCTGATCTAATTTTGTAGCTGTTCTTCCTCCTGCTAAAATTATAGCAGTGTTCATTCTGGGGTCACCAAATCTGTGATTTATACTGAGATGCTTAAAAATAGCAGCTGCCATCAAAAGTAATTTTTAGTAGTCCCACATCCACCTGAACAAAATCTGCAACGCAACATCAGCTGGAGGAAGAGGTTTTTTTTGTGGTCCCTGGAATATGTTTATTTTTCTAAAGTTTAAACTTTTTAAGGCTCTGGCTTTGTGGTTTTAACCTCTGCTTCAGTGTATACTTAAGTGTGTGGATTCGGTAAAGTCATGGGTATGTTTGGGGACACACTGTGTGAACACTACATGAATCCTCACCTGAAGGTAGAGGGAGGTTTCCCTGTCCTATGTGCCCTGATTTTACATAGCAAAGCAACAGGGACTTGCTGGCAACCGAATGCTGCTCATGGGCTTATTAGAATCATAGAATCCTAGAATAGTTAGGGTTGGAAAGGACCTTAAAATCATCTAGTTTCAACCTCCCTGCCATGGGCAGGGACACCTCACACTAAACCATGTCACCCTAGGCTATGTCCAGCCTGGCCTTGAACACCTCCAGGGAAGGAGCATGCACAACTTCCCTGGGCAGCCCATTCCAGTGCTTCACCACCCTTACTTCTTCCTTATATCCAATCTAAACTTCCCGTTTTAAGTTTGAACCCATTACTCCTTGTCCTGTCACTACAGTCCCTAATGAAGAGTCCATCCCCAGCATCCCTATAGGCCTCCTTCAGATACTGGAAGGCTGCTAGGAGGTCTCCACGCAGCCTTCTCTTCTCCAGGCTCAACAGCCCCAACTTTCTCCTCCTGTCTTCATACGGGAGGTGCTCCAGTCCCCTGATCATCGTCGTGGCCCTCCTCTGGACTTGTTCCAACAGTTCCATGTCCTTTTTATGTTGAGGACACCAGAACTGC
>JAOEHY010018087.1:1834-20344 GCA_025447955.1 Psilopsiagon aurifrons | reverse complement strand
ACTCCCCCTCCCTGCCTACCAGGCCTGTCTTTCCTAAAGAGCCTGTAACCTTCCATTCCAACACTCCAGTCATAGGACCCATCCCACCATGGTTCTGTGATTCCAACAATGCCATATCCCTGTAGCCATGTACACATCTCTAATTCCTCTTGTTTGTTCTCCATACTACAGGTGTTCTCCTCACATTAAGCTAGTGCCACTCTCACCATCATTCTCAATTACTTTGAAATTAAAATAGGGTGTTTCTTTAATCTGTGAAGAACTGGATAGAATTACCCAAGAAAGCAGTTCCATTTTAAGGTATTTGTGGCAAATGGAAAAAGAGGAAAATCAATGATGGAAAGAAGTTCCAAGGCCTGAGCATTACTGTATGCAATGTGTAAGGTGAGGTTTTCAGACAGAAGCAGAAAGTAAAGCAAAAAGCTTATGGCTTTTGCTGCTAACCAGGCTGTTCACTGCATTCGTGTCTGAAAGTGCTGTTGAAAAGCCCAGTAGCTGGGACCTGAGCCCTATCCCAGCTGCTGCTCAGCTTTGCAGGGATTACTTGTTTCCTCCCCATACAAGAATTTGTAACCTGCAGCCAGAAGTAACTTACTCTAAGCCATGCCCATTCCAGAAAGGATGTTTAGCTCGGTCACAGTTACGTGCAGTAACATCCGCCGGTTTTGCTGAAACAAGCCAACACTGAGTCCTTCCTAATAGGCCTACATTATTCATAATTACATTTATCCACTTGTAATATTAGTGTATTACATGCAGTTAGTGGAGTACAGCAGTATTGTCATTAAACCAATAGATCTCGTCACTTGCTGTCCACTCACTGAGGCATTGCTGTTGCTGAATAACTGATTCCTGTTAGCTGGCCTTTCCACGATGCTCATGTTGAGCACACAGCGTGGCACCTGGTTGTTGTTAGTGCCCCTCAACAGGCTGAATACCCCACAGAGGGTCACTGGCCACTGCAGGGTACTGTAGGCTCTGCCCGTGTTTGCAGCCATTGGATGTTTGTGATGGGCAAGGAGAGATTTCCTCTGTGAGGAAGGTTCTGGAGGAAAGGAGAAAGAAAAGGGCTCTGCTTTTCTTGGTTTTATCTGGAAAAGGTCCAGAGTTACACTGGTGGTACAGAAACGTTAACTCTGAAGCATATCATAGACATGTATTTTCCAAAAAAGTATGTTCAGCCAAAAAGCAATACGCAGGACCTAAATCCATAGAAAAGATCCAGAGAACACACCATGGTTACCTTTGGCTTGTGTTGTGCACAGAGTTATGGCCCCCAGTCCTGTTTTCCCTCCATCCCCTTTGCTGTTGTCACCTCTGGCTATTGGTGTGGTCACCATGGTGCTAGTGTAGCTTTTGCAAGGAGCAGCTGTTCAGCACATTGTACTTTAACTGTTGTGTTTGCAAGACTGTGTTTACCCTCCTCATTTGCCTTAAGTGAGCTGCACATCGTGGCAGTTGGCTGGCAGAGCACTGTGAGGGCTTGTTAGTATGTTGGTACATTTGAAGCAGCTAATTTAATCCAAACAGTAGCGTGTCTTATTGCTTAGCTTTAACTATCTGCTGCCGAAGATGAGCATATGAAGATAAATTACATGGGGTCATTTGTTAGGAAGAGAACTAGGGAACACAAATCTCCCTTCCAGATTCAGGAAATATAAAATAATCATTCAGTTTGGAGGGAGAAATGAGCGATCTGGAAGCTGACAAAAATGAGATGTCCCTCGATCGGTCAAACGACATTTCATTGAAATCATACTCATGTACCAGCTCACACTGATGCTGAGCTGGGACCTTGTCAATTAAAAAGACCAAAATATTTTCGTCTTTATCTTTGGCCTTGCAACATTTAAAGCACCCAAACCTTGAACAGGTAGCCTACACTGACTGTCCTTGCTTCTGGTCAGAGCATCTTAGACAATCTGAAAGTGTGTCAGAGCTAAAGGTCCAACATTTTCTTAGAAAATACAAAAATAGTAAATAAATTTCTGATGACAGTGGTTGGGTTGTTTCCCCTTTTGAAGTTCTCTCTGAATATTGTGTATAAATAGAAGGAATTAAAAGGGAGAGAAAGTTTAGTAAATGTGAGGACTCATACCTGAGTTCAAAAACTAAATCAGACCAAATCAAACTCTCAGCTCTTCCCATGAAGAGCTCAGTTTTCATCAATGCTTTATAATCCCAAATCTCAAATATTTTGTGTTAGAAGAAGTTCAGTGAAAATGTGGGGGCATTTAATAGATAAGAACAAGTGGTCTTTGAGTAGGAGTTTTTTCTGCTGCCTGAAACATGACTATTTGTCTAAGCATCTGCACGTCGATCTGGACAGAGGATGCACGGTTTTTCAGAGGGACCTGTATTGTACTAAAGAAGATTACCCAGCTTAATTTTTCTTGGCTGCTGGCTAGAGGATGCTGTCACGCTCCCTGCAGCACTCCTGGGATGCCTTGCCCATAGGAAGCCAAATCCCTCGGGCGATACAAGGGGCCTGGCAGCAGCGAGGCATGGTCAGTGTGTGTGAAGCTAAGCAGGCAAGCAGAGCCACGCAGGAGATGGCCTCGAAAGGTATCAGCAACCTGGGGTGAATTCACTGTTTTCTGTTAGAAAGTACATTTCATCCATCTCAGGAGCCCATTTCATCCATTTCTGCGCAAGGCAAGGGTTCATTAGGAGCATTTTTCTTGACTGGGGATGCCAGTTAAGGAGACATTTATACACATGGCATTGTTGGCTTGTGTTTCAAGTCCAGACCCTGATGATGATGGTTTGTGACATCAGAAGACTTTGCGCTGTGCAGGAAGTATTTCTGTGAGGGTGTCCAATCTTCTTTGACAGTCCCTGCCAACAGCAGGAGTGCAGGGATATTACTGATGCTGTTATGTTTTATTTTCCCTAAAAAGTTGCCAAGTAGCTCTCATTCTGTTTAACTCTAGTACCAGTAGTTCATTGGACAGCTTGCTCCTCATTCAGAGTTAGCTCACAATACTCAAAGTGTTTGGTTAAATTTCTACAACTTTGGGCATTATATTAATGATGTTGCTTTAACAAGTACCTTTTGGACTTTTTATTCAGAAAACCCACCTGGCAGAAATCATGGTTAAGTAAAGTGAGTGCAACTGAAACAAAAGTTTGTGAAATAAGGTGGACAAGCAGCTGGGGGAGCACCTTGAGGAAAAATAAATCCTGAACAACTGGAGGTAAATCATACAAGCCTCTCGCATGGCTGCTCCAGCTCCAGAACTGCTGCCTCTCCATCGCCCAGAGGCATATACAGTCAAAGTATATTTTGCATAATTCTGCTGGCATACACTGAGAATAACAGAATGGGTTTACTATTAGTTATTCAGTTACCATTAGAGGTTAAGGTCCCAGATTTCAACTTTGACACTGTTTTAAACAGGGCAGAAAAGTTATTTCACATGGAATTCTTCATTTCTCCATTTGTATTTCTAAATACGTATAATATAATGTTTGGGTACTTAAAAAAAAAATTTAGTAACTGTACTGAATACTAAAGATAGGAAGTGTGTACAGTTTTATCTATAGCACCTGTATGTGTTCGCATTGTATCTATTTATCATTTCCATTTCAGGGGTACCTAGGGGCGTCTGTCTGCTGTCATCACTTTTACATGAGCACTCGCTATTCTTTCTCAGGATCACTGTTTTCTGTATGTTGCACAAGATAGATTGTAATTGAGGGAGAATGCTGGTGAAAGGGGGTAAAAAAAAGACATCCTTTCCTGTCTAGTCCTGAGCCTGGGAGCACTGGTTCTCCCTTTCTGTCTGCTGCAGTCACGGTTCTGATGGTCAGGACTAATAATGTGTGCACAGTGAGGTTTGCCTGATGCTTACCCTCCAGCAGATTAATACTGGAATTTTTAAGTCACTATTATTTGGTGTAGAGCCCTTAAACTGATCTGTATCAGATCTGCAGTTGTTTTTATCAAGCCTGTAATTGCTTATAATGTTCATAGATCAGAAGATCTGCTAACTAGAATTATTAACCAAGTTAAGAACTCCAAGTTCTTTACTTGCCTGGAAAGAGTGTATTAAAAGAGGCTGCAGATGTTAGCAAAACAAAGCTGTTTTAATGCACTTGATAGTAGACAGTCTTATGCTTCACATCTTTGGGAAGATGTGTATTACAAGAACAGTTCTGCTTTTTGCATCACACAAATTTGAATTTACATTATTCTTTAAGACACTGTGCTTTATTTCAAAGAAGCAGGTGAGCAGTGGGGCTGAAAGGAAGGAAAAGAGGGGGTAAATTATTTAGCCATCCTAGAGAGAACAGAGGGTTCATAGTCAAATAGAAGTGTGTCCTAGCACTCTTGTATCTTGGTTAGCCCATTGAAGTCAGTGGAAATATTTTTCAGTTTTCTGAGTCTGTGCTGTCCGGGCAGTTCTTCTGTTGCAGGAGCAAAACAAATGCCATGTCTTATGTCCTGCTTTTCCCAAAATGCTTGCTCCCCTGTTAGTTTTCCTGTTGGGTGCTCCACAGCCCTCATGGTTGTGGGGCCAAGCTGCCAGCCTTGGGAGATGTCCCTGTGTTTGCAGCGAGCACAGGAGCAGAGCCAGAGGCTGCATTCTGGTGACAGGCTTTGTGCACGAGACAAGCTGAGCCAGGTCATGTGTGGCAGTTCTGCAGCTTCGCCTGTTTTCCTTGTGTCTTTGATTTTTGCAACATCATCTCTCATACAGCAGCACCAGAATCATCAGCCTGGCTTCCTCAAAAGGTTCTGCATCTGTCTGTTTCCTCTTTTGCTTCTGTTAACTGGTTTTAAATCCCATCAGCTGGTTGGAAGGCATCCCAGTGACGTAACATCATGTAAGACACCAGAGTATCCATAGAGGAAAAAAACCTTGTAAGTGGTCCAACCATGTAAAAGCTTCAGAGTTCACAAGAAAATGATTCCATTCTGGAAAGAGTCACACCGGTTTCATACTATTGTTCACTTCACTACAGAACAGGATGACGGAGACAGCTACTGGAGTGCATCTTTTGTGAAAAGTTATCCTGGAATAGCATACATTCAGCAGTACGTTTCATGAAAACCTCTCAGGTGACAGTCCTATTCCAGAAACTTCTAGTACAGCTTTTATTTGCAAAAATCTAGTTAAGATAAATGGCATACAATAAACTAAACTCTTCCGTCCCCACAACCTGTTAAGTCACAAAGAAGCATCCCTCCCAGCAATTCTGAGTCATGACCACTCTTTGAGCCCATCTACGAAAGAAGCCTGCTTATACCAAAGTATTTGTGATCTTTCTGGAGCATGAAGTAGGAGAGGAAAGAGTTCTGGTGGCAAAGCTAGTTAGGATTCTTTATTACATCTATGTCAGCATTTCACTGAGAGAGACTTGCACAAGCCAGGGAGGCAATGATGGGGAGGGAGAAGCCTTACTCCTTAGAGTGCTCCACACTTCTGGCTTGGAGGAAGAATGCTGCCTCATAAAAAGAGCTTGTCGCACTTTATTGTATTAAATTATTACCTACACATCATTTTGTCTGGATAACTTTTGCAGCATTTTATTTTCATTTCTGTCACAGCCACTAGAAATCTGATTTGTCAAAGATATTTGTAAACTGCAGTAACTTCTTGACTGGGCGATCAGCACTAAAGACCTTGAAAAATTGGCAGAAGTTTTCACCCTGTGAAATGTTAAGATCAATAAAGCAAATTGATAAAATACCATTTCATAGAATATGGGCTCTTGGATGAAATGCTCCAACACAGAGCAGTAACAGATCATTCCAGGTAGGGAACATCATACTTTAAAAGCCATATGGTTAGTCCTGTAAAAGGAAGGATTAGATGAGAAGTGATTGATTCTTATACCTTATGCCAGAAAAAGTTGCTTCAGCTGTGTGGGTTCTTGAGTACCTAAAGAAAGAGGTTACCAGAAAAAGTCAACCCTTAAATTGCAGACAAAGAGCTGCTACTACCAACAGTATTACATCATCAAAGTGTTTCACAGACACTCAGAAATAAGCTGTGCTTCTGTACGTCAGTGAAGCAGCAAATTGAATTCTCATAATATGTTTTGAAAATGAGTCTTGTTAGGTTTGATGAGGTGGAAAAGGTACTGAGATCACTGGTTTGTTCCAGTACGTTCAGTGCGCTTTCTTTGGATGTTTGCCATGGCTAATCTTTTTAATGGCAGTGTAGCTTGTAAACCCATTTTGTAGAAAGCTGTATGTCTCAGTTTCAGAGCATCCCACCGAGTAGGGTGGTAAATAAGTTTCTCTTCAAGCATGCAAACCTTTTTGTTACAATGCCAGAAATGCTTTCTTAACGCACGTCAGGAAAACCTCAGTATTTCCTTTATGAATAAAATGATGAGCAGAACAAGATGCGAATGTCATTTTAAATATACCAAACAGACATGTGTAGATAATATGCTTCAGCCTTATGATGTATTCATCAAGGATAAACTTCAGTTCATTCAGGACCAATATTCAAGAAATTGAGTCACAAACCCCCTGGCTTTCCCCCAGATTTCTCTTTGGCTGCTTCCCCATGCCATTTTGGAAATGTTCTGGCAAAACAGAGGGCCTTGCAGCATGCTGAGCCAACATCACATTCAAAGTTCTATTATAATAAGCATTTGGGTAAAAGGATGAAAGCTTCGGCCTCAGGCTCCCAGCAGTTCAATCGGAGGTTGCCACTTCAGGTCCTTTAAGTGATTTCAGCCTGTGGGTTCACACAGGCATGTTGAGTTAACTTACTTCTGACTGTTCTATAGGTTAAACTAAACAGGTTCTGTTGCCTTTTAAAGGTAAGTTATAATGCACTGGAGATCACATAGCACATTTACAGTGACCCCACAGCAGGACTACCATTTAATCAGCTTCTATTCCAGATGCCTTTACAGTGTAATTTGCGTCTTGGTAACACATTTCATGTAAAGGTAGAGAACCTTATGTAGTCAGTATCATTGTCCTTAAATCATATTCCCGATTCCTTGGTTCTGCAGAAATCCCCTAAAGAGCCTGCTTTTGTGTCATACCTTCCCTTCTGTCAGGCTCAGAGAATACGTACAGGTGGTGGGGGTTGTGTACAGCTGCAGAGATCCCAGTGCTCTGAACTGTTTTCTGTTACAACATTCCTGGATAGCCATCCTTGAGAGAATCCTGCAAAGAAATCCTGTGAGATGAACTTGTTCTTTCCCTAGGTTTCCTGTTTCATCTTCTCTTTATTTATTTTCCATAGTCATAGCCAGCAGCCTGCTCTGGGTTTGAGTTGTTGAAATGATTTTCACTTTCACACAGGTAGTTTTCTGTCTTTAAACACTCTCACGTGCAAAACTGCAGAGTAGGAGGGAAGAGTTCAGAGACTGCATGTGTCTTAACATGTTGGCCTGAAGAAGGGTGGTAGATATAAGAAGAGAAATGGAGAAAAAACACAGGAGAAAGAAAGGGTGAGGAGAAAAGAAGGATGATAAATATGAGAAGAGTCTAAAAGAGCTGCTTTTTGCTAGTGACTTCTTTTAATTAATGTGGTTGGTTGAGCCAGAGGTTTTTGGCTGCTTCCAAGGAGTTGCTGATGGCTGTGACTGTGATTTGTTTGCAGCTACCCGTACAGCGAGGACTCCAGCCAGGGAAAGCAGTACATGAATACAAGATGTCCAGCCTGGTGTGACAGAATCCTGATGTCCCACTCAGCCAAGGAGCTCATTCTGAAAGTAAGTACAGACTTGCAGCCGCGCTGCACCTCCACATATGTTTATCTTTAGTAAAGGTAGGTAGGGCTGATACACTTCTGCTTGTCCCTGAATTTTCAGTTGCCTGTAGTGAACGCGAAGCTAAGACAGCTTACCATGGCAGTAATGAACTGTTATGCCTCCAGTGCCTCCCACCCAAGAATGCAGTTTTGTCCCAGTTGACCTGTTGGGAATTACCAAAGCCCAAGCTGTCACAAACGCCTCTTGCGGTATGTGAGCTGCCAGTGTTGGCTGCTGTGGTCTCTCCTGTGCGTGTCAGTGCTGCCCTGGGGTGCAGGCTGCTGGGAAACCTGCCTCTTTTTAAGCAAGAATAACAGAAAATAAAACCCTCATCAGTCCCCAGCCCACTGCACAGCAGCACGAGCAGCCCTTGCTAAGGGTTTGGCTCAGGTGCAGACAGAAGCAGGAGTGGCTGCTGACTGAGGAGTAAAGCTACTGAAAGAAAATCCTGTGTGGCAGCAGCTTGAGAGACCCGAGTTACAAGCGTGGTAGATTTAAGTTCCTTCTGTTGCTGATGGTGAGAACTGGATTTCCTAAGAATATGTCAGTTCCTAGATAGGCCAAGTCTCCCATCGCTCTCCCCTGGATGAAGGCAAAGTCTCCAACAGGTAGGCTCCTAATCTTGGTGCACTTAGTAAGTGCCTCAATTTAGACATTCCATTGGAGCTTTAAAAATACCATTGTACAACATTTTTAGATCCTATAGTTCCTCTTGGAGTTTTAATGTATAGCAGTGAGGTAAACTTGGTGATGTTTACCAGAGATCAGGAGCCTTCCAATTTTCCTTTTTCCTCATTTTCTCTCTCTCCTGCTTACTGCCCTCTGCTCTCTTCCTTTCCTTGGAAACACTGACTCAAGTCAACAGGTACATGTGCCAGTCATACTGCTGCTGGTTTTCCTGTGTGCTCGCCTGTGGCAGCTGAGGAGCTGTCCTGTTTACACTAGGTACCAGTTGTTGTAAAGGACCAAGAACACATCAGGAAATCGTGTATGATATCAGGAGATATCACCCAGGCCTTTCTGCCCTGAGCTAAGCTTTCCCCCCTGCACCAGCCGTGGCCACGAGCACAACAGGAGGGTGAATGTCCTGTAACTTGCAGTGTTGAGGTTATCCTGCTGACTAGACTATCTGACTGTCGGGTACAGAACAGACTTGCCAAACCCAAAATTGCCATGTGTCTTTCTGTATGTTACTGGTATAACTAATGCAGTTTAATGGGAGTGAATTGCAGGAAATCATCTTCACAAAGAAATCCATATTCTGCAGTTTCATGGCTTCTTTTTTCTTCCAGATTAATGAAACCCTTGAAACTTGCTCTCCTGAAGTTTATAATCTTCTGTTTCTCTCTGTCATCAGGGTTATTTATCTCCTGATTAGACTGTTTGCTTTGCAGTATATAACTCACTGAAAAGCTGAGAATATTTTTTCCATAGCTACTCAAATTTCCAGTCAGTGTACTTCCCCTCTTATTGTAATGTGTAAGAAGTGTCTGCAAGAAAGCTTGAAGTTTCATCCAGAACCTTAGACAATGCCTGTACTACGGTATTGAATTAAAATACCATGAAGCTGAGAGGAACATAGGCTTTAAATGGTAATGTCAAAATCAATGTTATCTGATCTTGTTGGATGGAAATATATGAAAAAGTGAGACTTTACACAAAATATAAAAGCTAGTACATGATGCCCATGAAATTCCTAAAGAACAAAGGTTTAAAACCATGGAAAGAGTGGTCAATGAGGGAAGATTTTTTTTTTTTTAAAGCTATGAATAAGGAGATAGAAGTGTACACAAAGGCTTGAAGAGTGTAAACAGTACAGAGGGAAAGGAATTCTTTCAGATTATTTAGGGGGGTATAACTTGGATATAATGGGAGAAAATTAAACAAAGGAAAGCCAACTTAGAGCATTACAGAATGTGTAACTGTGAGGTCACTCAGCCCAGTTCTTAGTCTCCGTGGACCAGAAGCCCAATGGTTGGATCATTCAAAGTTACATTTAAAAATATATAGAATTTTGACCCTGGTTTTGCAAATTCTGAGCCTGCCATGTGGGACATCTCCAGAAGCGCATAGGCAAGCTTACAGCTGGGGATGAGGCCACACTAGTGCAGTGGCTTCCCTCAGGGAGTTTGTACAGAGAAAGGAGCCTCCTAACCCAGCTCAAAACCAGACTGCAAGTCTGGCCCTTTAAACTGAATGGAAATATTCAGTTAGAAAAGAATGCGAAAGTGATAGAGGAAAGGGCAAAATGACCTTACAGGTTTCTGTGGTGCTGCACTGCAAGCAGTGTTTGCCTTGCCTTTGAGAATTTGCTCCATTGCAGAGGCTTTGGAACTTTAAAAGGAACTGTGAAGAAAGTAAAAGCAGATTTTAATTAACTCGTTACACTATGACAAGTGCTTCAAATACAAATATACATGAAATTGTTAAGAATTTTTGGCTGTAGCTAGATATCGAATATTCTGAGGCAGGTAATTATTTTGCTGTATTCATTTTTCTTATAGGCAAATAAAGAATTTATTTTTCTCACTTCTATATTGTATTTCAAACAAAACTGTGGTCAATCTGCATTTTAATCCTATGTAAAGAAAGGATAAGATGCACAAATTGCCACACTGTACAGTGTGCTCAGTTCCACAGTAGGCATTACAGATTGTACAGACATGGGCTGTAAACAGCTTTCATGCAACATCATCTATCATGCCATGGTCGGTTACCTCACCATCATGTTATTTTATGCTTCCTGAGCCCTAAAACACCAAAGGTTGCCCACTGCTAGGGAGCTGCCTTGATGCCTGATAGCATGAAGTAATGAATGCTCAGCCAAGTGTATATTGTTTCTGCTTGTGCACTGCTGTAATTTGTTTATCTGTCTAAAGATTATGCAGTTGAAAATCCACAATTTTATGCTGCCTTTGTAAATTATCAAGTCACTTTTGATGAATGTATCCCCACTTCCGATGCTGGTGGCATTATGATCTTGAAATATTGGAAAGTGCTCATGCATACAATGCAGAAGGTTATGTTTTTATATTTTTGGCAGACAACCATGCTATAAAGTAAATCTGACCTTAAGCTTCCTTACTGCATTAAAGATAATTCAGTTTTAACTTTATAGTCCTAAATGCTACTGTTTATATAAAGTTAATGCCCAGTAAACTTGACTGATTACAGATGAGAAAGTCTTCACTGTTTCATACAAAATAAATGAGTATTGCCAACTGCTTTAAAGCACATCTATGATTGTGTTAGACTTGAGAGCATGCAGATTGCAGGTTTAATTAGCTCGTAGGAATTGTTCAGCATAAAAAGAAATCATTTGTTATGGCAGTGGTTTTGTATTTATTCCTGAAGTATTGTGCTTGAAAATCAAAGCAGATTCTCAAAATGACATTTATTGCAAGTGGCAGAAAGATGAGTGCATTTTATTATTCATTAAGTTACAAATGCTAAAGAAGTCAGTGCATAAGGATGGAGTTCAACATGGTACAAAATGAAAGTAATTCATAACGGAGTCTGGAGGAATGTCATCTTTCACTTGCTGGTTTCTTAAAGTCGATGCTTTTTTTCTGATGATGAAGAAACGTGTCTCATAGAAAGGTTAAAAATTATACTCATAAGCTGTAAATTTATTCCCTTCTCCAAACAGTTAAAATCACCTATATGGTGAAATCAAATGCTCTTAGAAGGCAGTGTGGATTGCATTTAGGTGAGGCACTGGAATGGGTTGCCCAGGGAAGTTGTGAATGCTCCATCGCTGGCGGTGTTCAAGGCTGGGTTGGACAGAGCCTTGGGTGTCATGGTTTAGTGGGAGGTGTCCGTGCCCATGGCAGAGGGGTTGGAACTGGATGATCTTCAGGTCCTTTCCAAGCCTGACTATTCTATGGTTCTATGATTCAATAAAAATTGTGTGTTGTTCTTAAAAAAGGACTGGCCAAGTGCACCGACTGCATGTCTCTGGCAGAAGGCTGGATGCATCATACCCAAGCCATTCATTCCATCCACCCAAGTGTTAAAATGTGTTGAGGTCCCAGAAGCAAGGAATAGGTGCAGTGATTTTGTGAGTTATTTTGCATGGACAAATTACAGAAATGACTGAAAACAGCACTGGACATAAAAACTCATTTTACGTGGTCTTTCTCTGGGGAAGCGAAGTGAAGATATGTTAATGTTGCTTCGCTCAGAAGCTGGTTTGAACTCTTTGCATAAATCATTTGTGTTTCTCTCTGTGTGCGTAATGCAGAGAATGCCTGAACTGACCGGGGATTTGTTGTGTTTCTTTTTGTTTTAACTAGTCAGAAAATGATGAGAAGATAGTAATATATGACCACATTGGGCCTAATGTCTGCATGGGGGATCACAAGGTAAATAAACCAAACATTTAGATTGTATCTCCTAAGTCTTTCTCATGAGGACGAAGAATGTGCGCACTAGTTTCTGTTAACTCTATGTTTAAGTCAACTATATCTCTGCCCTATTTTTAATTTAAAGACTTGCAAATGTTTTCAAGTTGAATTCAACTGAAGGCAGGCAGTATATTAGAGTAGGCACTTGTATGAAATACAATAAAGAACAGGATGATGTGCTCCAGGCTGGAAGCATGGTACAATACAAAATGAGGAGGAGCAGCAACTGTCTGTGCACTTGCGACTCTTGCTGTAAAACAGAAATATTTTCATTGTAGTGGAGAACACACTTTTTATTGGGTTATTACAATTGCTTCCAAGGCATAGATTCCATGAAGTTACTGCCTCACTGCTCATTAGTAAAACAACATACTGGGAGCTCCAAGACAGAATTTTACAGTCTTCTCGGCTGCAGGTAGCAGGTGGGAAGCACAATCAGGAATCCAGCCAAACTGAGTGTTCGCCCTCTTTGAAAAAAGATGATCAAGGAGGAGGAAGAAAGCTCTGAAATCACAGATTAAAACAATATAAGACCTATAAAAACTCATGTAGACACTTGTAAACTATATGATAGTGGTAATGTGTCAGACAGCACTAAGCCTCCACTAAGTATTCAGTGATGGATAGTGGGTAACCACATTTGTATGCATATATCCAAATTCACAAATACGTGCCTGTATTTACTTTCATGGTCAAGAGTTCTTGTGAGACAGTGGTGCTGTTCTAAGGACGAATGTGCTTAAGACATATGTCCAGATACACCCAAGCCAGGTTTTAAACTACAGCAGTTTACTCACTGCTACAGTGGGATGGGAAGCTCAGGGTGTCAGCAGCTGCAGGGCAGCCAGCTCACAATCAGAAATCGCTTTCCCTTGCCACTAGCATACCTAACACAGATCTTCTTAGCAGTGGAGCTGATGCAGTCAGTGATAAAGGGGAAGTTGTGTCTAAAACCAGAGCCTCTTCCTGTGGAAATCAGGGGCAAATTTCTCCTTAGACTTCAAGGAAAGCAGAGATCTGTAGGGAGATGATGGAGTTCTCCTGTGCATATTGTAGCTAGACTAATCAGAAAAATGCTTGCACTGTTTTGTTCCCAGTCATAGAGGAATTTTTGTTGTGTTTACTGCTGACTGTAAAAACATAATGTTTCCATTTCAAACATGTAACTTCTATTTTTCCCTGACTTGCTGCAGCCTGTGTTCCTGTCCTTTCGAATAGCTGCTGGGGCAGGTAAACCTATTGCAAATGTGCACAAGTGTTGTGTCGTGCAGTGATGTGGTGGTAAATATCATTTTTTTTCCTCTACGTTTATATTCTCTACAACATTTCCCCTGTGTTTATTTTTCTTTTTAAAAAACTGCCAATTCTGCAACAGGAAAAAGATGCCAACGGAACGAGAAGATTTTCCGTGAAGCCAGCCTGTAGCAGGAGGGAAGGAGCACGCCGCGAACCGAAACACTTAATCCTAACAGCTGTATTGATAAATCGAGTCCCGAGTGCCACATTTTTAGACTGCTGATCGTACACTATGCTTCAGCATCTGGACTCTGTTCAAGAAAAGCCTCACATACCTCACTGTCTTGTATGTTCATGTGACATCAAGTAGAAATGTGGAATTATTTTTTATATATATGTCACGATTCTGTTGCCAAAACTCTAAATAGACAGCAGAGATGTTCTGTATTTTAGATTTCACAACTTTCAACTTTAAGTGTTTGTCAATGTGGAAAAGCATATTATGAACTTCTAAAGGTGTCATGCCTAACATTCTGTATCTTTACCACTTTGGGGTTTTGTACATTGGATTGTATAGATAGAGCTATTGATGGTTTTAAATGGTATTTTCTTTGTTGACCAAGGCTTATGGTTTGTGGTTTTAGTTTTAGTATTTTGGTTTTCATTTTTATAATTTTTTTCTCATGTTATTTACTATACTGCCATGTTACATGGTTTTTGAATCACACAGCAGCTGCTTTCTATACATACATATATGTGTGTGTATATATATGTATGTATGTGTATATATACACAGATATATAAATAATTTATAAACCTGACCAAAACTTATGCTAAATATACTTTCCAATATGAATGCTTGAGAGTGCCATATCAGCAGTTAGTGTCCGAGTCCTAGCAGGTTTAGTTAAGTGTACATCAACAGCCAACATTTATATAATAAATAATATTATAGCAGTGCCATCCTGGATACAGATATATATAGTATACTATATAGCACATATATTAGCAGTTTCACTTTGTTACTCCTATAATCCCTTCTTTCTATGTAATATTAAGGCTTGAATGTGAAGTTCTTAGCTAGGTTTGGGTGTAACTTTCCAGAATTTTGTAAACTGGTTTTGTCTGTCTTTTGTTACTGTTTATGGTGCCAAGTATTCTATATTGAAACAATAACAACATGGGAGAAGAGAATAACAGTCTGCTTCAGGTAGCGGCTGTATTGGACACAGACTGTATTTATACAGTGTTAAAGGGAAAAAAAAAACAACTGTAAATTTTCCTGGTTAGTAGCTCAGTGCAGCTGTAATATAACCTTGTTAAGAACATTTTTCTCCCACCACTAAATAAAACATTAAAAGGTAATTAGGGAGTCTGTTGATGAAACACAAATGTATGTTGTATTGATTTAATTTAGAACACTACAGAGTTCATGGACTGCGTGATGGCATTAGATTGATGCTTGATTTTGGTATAAATCACTACCATTGAAAATGATTTGATGTCGGCTTGCAGAGTGTGTTCTCAGCAGTACGAGCTGGGTTTCTGTTAAGTGCTGTTGCCCAGTGGGTGTTGCAGCTCTGTATCGTCGTTGTGCCATGTTGCATTATAACCACACAGTAATTCTATTTATGCGAACTCAACTCATGATAACTTCGAAGGCCTTTAGAAATGAGTACTCTGGTTCTCAAGCAATAAAACTAATCATGGTGAATGCGGTTGTGCCTGTCCCTTTAATTTGGGCATTGGGGACTATAGGGAAATTATTAAATTGTCACATTTCTTATTAATGAGTTACCTTTTAATCTCCCACCAGTTAACGGGGTATTTCGCAGGTGAGACCCCGTGTTGCAGAATGCAGCTCGTCAAGTTAATCAAAACACAAGACAAACCGAGGAAAAGACGTTTTGGAGTTTGCACTGGAGTGCTGATGCACGGGGAGTTATTCGACTTTGTGAGCTATTCAGGAGATGCCAGCGCACAGCAGCTCGATGAATTTGCTACCATAAGCTCCTTCCTGACTGTCCCCGGGTGCAGAAAACCCGCTGCCTGGTCAAGCTCGTGGTGGAGCGCCGTTCATAGATAAACTCACCACAGTCGTAGACTGGGAGGCTTAAATCCGAATCGCCCCGGGCTGCAGGCGCTGGGTAGGGAGGACCCGTCGCAGTAACTCGACGAGTCTCAAACTGAACCTGCAGGAACTCCTAAAACGCAGCCTCGGCGTTGAGCGGCGCCCGGGAGGGGCCGAGGGGTCGCTACCGGCAGCGCTCCAGCCCGCAGCCGGGAGTGTTCGGCCCCGCTAGCGGTCTCCGCGCTCCGCGAAGGGACGAACGGTCATCCCTGAGAGCAGGTCCAGGGACTCCGCGGGGCGCTTTAACTCCGCTCCCAGGCAGGCGGAGAGCCGCAGGTGTGAATGATCCGGCTTCCAGATGCGGGTGGGCTTTATCTGATCGTTTCCCCTTAGGAGCCGGAAGACCGGCTCTGGTTAGTCACTGTGGCTGCAGCGGCCTGTCTCGGAGTGCTCAGAGCCGAAAAGCAGTTTATAAGCTTGATTTGCTCCGTTCAGTAACCGCGGTGCAGCTCGAGCGAGGTCCCGCCAGACCCTGCTCTCAGTGAGTAACGATTTGCAGGACCACCAGTCCCGTGCCCCGGACCGAGGAGCTGTCCTGGTCCGAGGGAAATGAACAGGATGAGTGAGACCAGCGGCCTGGGGTGGGGTTGGAGCGGCGCAGACGGGCCAGGGGTACCGGTGGGGGCAGGTGCCTACCAGACCCTTCGCTGCCCTTCCTCTTAGCGAGATTTGTCCCGACGCAGGCCGGGGCCGCCGCCCCACAGCTGCGAGGAGAGAGCGTTGCCGTGCGGGGCCGCGGCCCCCGTGCAGCCACCGGGGAGCAGCGGCGGTGGGCAGCGGGGCAGCAGCTCCCGCTTCCCCTCGGGCGGGCGTTCAGAGGCAGCAACCGCCCACGGTGAGGGGAGCCCGGGAGCGCAAACCCGGCCCAGTGCTGTGGAAGGCGTCTGCGGCCAGCACCGGAACTCATAACCGGCCCGCGGTGCCGGAGTGTGTCACTGTGATCCTCAGGGGCGCTGTCGTCCGCCGGTGGAGCGCGGTCGGCCCGCAGAGCGGCCGTTGCTTCTGTTTAGGCTGCGAAGCAGTAGCTTAGAGGCGGAAAGAAAAGAATGTCTCATTCATTAAATTAAAATAAGTAACTACAAGGCAGCGCGGTTAGCGGCTGGCACCCGCTGGGCTTCCTGCATGCCGAGGCAGCTTCATGGCAGCTCGACGGTTGCACCGTTACCTGGGTCTCGTTATGGGCAGGTCGTGACTCCCTCCGGTAGATGCAGGGCCACCAGTACCGGGTGCGGGCCGAGGCCTCTGGGGCAGGCGAGGCGGGAGGTCGGTGTTTGCGGACCCCGCCGCCAGGTCAGCGGGTTCACCTCCCGGCTTTTTGCAGCGGCCGGTATCCGGACAGCTCGGCAGGACGCGTCCCCTCCGCGGAGCACAGCGCCTCGCCTTGCCAGCGGCCACCGAAACGCTTTCGGTGCTGGGAACCGGCGCGGCCACGGCCCTTGCACACGGCAGGCTAGGGGCTGCGCGTTCAGTCCCGTGTATCTTCTTCGCAGGGGTGTTCGGGGGGTCCCAGGTCCACGTTCCCCTGAGGCAATGCAGGGCTCAGTCCACCGACCCCAGCGCATCCTCGTCCCCTCGCGGAGCGGCGGGGCCGGGTACCCAGCTGCGGGCGGAGGGGCGGTGCCGATGTGAGCTCCCGACCACGGCCCCACCACGGCGGAGGAGTAACGGATCGCCGGGCGAGAGCAGCCCTGCAGGTCAGAGCCCCCAGGAGAGGGAGCGAAGGCCAGAAGCCGTGCGGCCCCACAACCCAAACCAAGGTAATGCGGGAAGAAACACGCTAGAGGAGAAGCTTGTTAAATAATTTATTGATTTATACAAAGTCTTTCCAACCCGCGTGGAGACATTATTTGATCCCAGTGTAAAATCAAGTGTCCATTTTCCTCTAGTGCTTTTTTGGGTTGTTTTCTCTCTTTTGATATTATTAAGCATAAAATCCGGAGGCAGGAGAAACCAAACCGCCAAAACACATAGTAGAGGGAGGGATTGAATGAAAACAGCCATTTTTTACACTAGAAATATACAGCACAAAATCTGAAATTTGCTATATACAAAGTGGCTGAGCTTGGATTTGGTGACCCATAGAAAATGTAACAAAATCTGATTGTTAGAAGGAAATCTGCAAGAAGGTGAAAAGAAAGAGGAGCAAACCTCAACGGGACACGAAACAAAACCCAAAACCGTTGGAAAAAATCCTTTGAAATTTACACCGATGAGAGAGAAAATAATTTCATAACTTATTCTGTAAAAAATATATACATCTCACATACATCTTGGGCTGTACATCACCCCGCTCTGCCATCCCGCCGGGCCCCTCACAAGGTATCCGAGCTGGTGCTGCAGGGGCTCACCAGGGACAGGGCCGTGGGTTTGTGCTTCTTCAGTAGCCGCGTGATTTTTTCGTCGTCAGAGTTGGGGTCCAGGGGCTTGTTGTACTCCTCATCGTCCTCATTGTCCGAGCTCTCCTTCAGCTTCTCCGTTTCTGAGTCGTGCTTCTTCTTCGCAGAGGCCATTTCCGCCGCATGCCGCTTCCGCCACTTGGTTCGTCTGTTCTGGAACCAGACCTGGGCACGGGCACCGGGCACGGCTCAGTCCAGCCGCCCCGGAACCCGACACCCTCCCCCGGGCCGGGCCTCCCCGTCCCGTCCCCCCGCGGCGTCAGCACCAGAAGGTGACGCGCTGGGGACACCAGCACCCCTACCCCTGTGACCACCCCGCGAAAGTCCCCAGCCGGGGCCTTGCAACGGTAAAAGCGGTGGTTTCCGTGGAAAACGATACGGTGACCAGAAAAATAAGTATTTGGGTTCCCAGCGCATCTCAAAGGGTCAGGGAGCCTCAAGTCCTTGCCAAATAATTGTGTGGTTATGGAAGGGAAAGCCGGGACAATTGCTGGATAGCATCTGCCCTGAAAACTGACCAGTGGGAAGCAGTTACCTGCCCGGCTTTTTGGGGAAGGGTTTGGGTCATTTTTGAGGTTTTGGGGGGTTTTAGCTACTTAGGCTTTGTTTGGGT
>JAOEHY010018086.1:0-25864 GCA_025447955.1 Psilopsiagon aurifrons | reverse complement strand
TCTTTGGTCAGTTTGGGTCAGGTGTCCTGTCTCTGCTTCCTCCCGGCTTCCCCTCCTCCCTGGCAGAGTATGAGACTTGGAAAGTCCTTGGTCAAACCAAACATTCTAAGCCGATAACTATAAGCATTGGTGTTATTAGCGCTGTTCCCAGGGTGAAAGTCGAAAACACAGCAGTGCACAAGCTACGGAGAAGGAGAAAAATGACTGCTCCTGCTGAACCCAGGACAACCCCAAACTCTATTCAGGCTCTTAATTGCATCTTTGTTTTTAAAGATTCCTTCCCTGTTAGGAGATAAGCCAGGTTAATCCAGAAGTCAAACCTGTGAGGAAGAAAGCTGGCAGGAAGGAGGGAAGGATGAGTGACACTGGAATTGATTATTGACTTGTGTTGCTTCTTGGTACTTTTGCAGCAGTAGGTACTATTTTTTCAAATAAAATCAAAGCTAACTTTGTGATGAACTCAAGCTCTACTTTTTATATGATTATTTAACAGGCTAGAGTAATTAGTGTGGCTTTTTTTTAAGTAGTAAACTTTTTCCAGTGCATTTTTAACTTTAAGGTATAGCTCTCAAGAGGATAATGAAATACACTATGGTAGATCATGCAATCAAGTTAATGCAATCAAGTTGCAAATAATTTTCTTGGAAGAACCTCCATTAGAGACGATGAAGACTTGCTTTTCTTCTGCTGAAGAAATGTCCTCATTTGCTGTTTATTTGAGGTCCTAAGCTTAAACTGCTAGGTTTAGCTTGACCCAGGCCATATTAGTGGGACTTTCAAGTTATGATTGCTTGCCTTCCTGGGACTACACAGAGACTGATAAGAAATCAAAGAGCTGAATTTCAGAGTACTGAGATCTTTCCCAATCTTAATGTATTACGTGCTTAAAACCTGAGGAGTCTTTCATATGGGGCTAATGCATTTTATATTAACACTTCTGAGAAGTTTTTCTTTCGATGGCATGTTTCTGCTTACATTGTTTTATCTTCAGCTTTTAAAGAAGGCTTTCCTAAACTTTCACATGTATATAATATCTACCCTATAGCAGTCAAAGCTGTAAGGATAAAGCCTATACGAAGAAGTTCCCATAGGTCAGTATAGAGTAACGGCAGTGAGATGAACAAACAATACAGCAACAGGAACTAAATGTACTTTACCTTTGTGACATAGAGGCTGAACTGCTGAAAGTAGGTATCAAATATATTATGTGAGGGGCTTTGATCACCATGTGTGGTGTATTTAGTTTCAATTTATCAGATCTGTATGAAGCTGAAACTACCCACTGGCTTTATTTATAATCCTTGTATGCAACTATAGTTCTTACTTCTGGCCCCCATCACTGCAAACTCGTTACAGTAACTGATGAATAAAGGGGTGAAGAATTTTAGTTTTTCCGCTTAGATACGAGCTTATATTTTGTTATTCTGCATAGCAGCAGCGTTCACTTAATGGAAATTCAAGTAACATCTTCATAGCTAGACTGCTATTGAGTCTCGTATATAAATATGAAGTGGAAAGGTAAGTTCATTCGGAGACAATAGCAGTTAATCTAAGAAATCGAATATGAAGTGCTCTTCAACAAAGGTTTTTTCTTCTTTTCCTCTGCTAAAAGGTAATTTTTTTGCTTCTGTGAAGATGAAAACATACAAAGATACAGCATTTTTGTGTTCAGAATCCCCTCTTCAGAAACCTTCCCTGCTCCTTCCAGCCCTAGCGAGGCTGGTTTGACATACAGCAAAGGATATGTAACTGTGTGTGGTCTTTTTACTGTCTTATCTGAGTGATTCACATTCCCATTTCCCTAAAGCCATTTTAGAATGCTGTTCTGGTCTTCCCATATGAAAGGGAAAATGGTAGCAGTTACGTATAACTGTGTGTATATAGCGTAATAGGTTGCCCATGTCTCTGGAAAAGGGGCTTCTACTAAAGTGCCTGAAGGCCCTGCTTCCAGTCTTTTAGGGCCACTGAAAGACAATGAATATTTTTCAGGCTTAATTTTGCCTTGGCTGTGCTTTCTGGTTTCCTGGCAGCCTTGAGCTGGCCTAAGTATGCAGTTGCTTTCAGAAGAGCGTAGTGTCTGCCTCCACCCAGTCCTGCTGCTCTTGCCCTTTGAACTGTACAAGAACTAGTCTGTGTTTAAGCTAGTCTGACACAAACAGAAAACACTGTTTTTGACCCACAGTAGTTTCCCAAAGTAATTCCTCTTGTGGGTTCTGTGCCTGCCAAAAGAGGTAAGAAGCAGCAGTTTGTTCTGGGTAGGGGGGAGGTGGTGCTGCCAGTGTTAATGTGATGTATAAGGAGTTGAAACTCCCGTTCTTTGTTGGCAACCACTAAAGGAATAACATTTGTTTCAAATTTTGTTACTAGGCAATAATACACCAGAATGGGGCCAGAAAATGTCCTTGGGAAAGTAGGACCTTCATTCATTGCATTGCTTTGTTGAACTGGGATGCCTTTGCTGTACTAGCTCACAAGGTTCAGAGATTTTCTTGCCATTTTGCAGTCCTATTTTTGTCACTGTCCTCTGTTCAAAGAAATTCTATTTGCTTGTTGCTTGGGAGGGAATGTGGGAATAAATGCTTACAACCTGTTTAGTTAAGATTCCTAGGACTGTCCTGTACCACTTCATGTACCTTCCTACTCTGGGATGTTTTTCTTGTACCCAGCTTGCTCATGTTGGAGTTCTCTCTGCTCCGCTAGAAGAATGTGGCTGTTGGACAGTTCCTCTTCCCCTGTGTCGCAGGTACAGCTCTTAAGGCAGGTTTTAGGTTACGTGTATTTATTTTTTCTATATTTATACTTTGCTTCATCTAAGTGCAGGTTGGCAACCAACAGGCCATTTTTCTTGAACTACAAAATACTGCACAGGAGTTGGTTTTCACCTCCTTGGACAAAAAGAAATAATTGTGTGGAAAAGGATTATGGTGCAGCATAAAGGGTTTTGGAGCTACACTGATTAGCTGTGCCACTTCAAAGTTTAGAAAACTTGATGATTGGCCACATGCAGGAGAGGAAAACCTGATAATTGCAGCATTTGGAACCCCAGCTTTTCTTCATTAAAACTAATGAGGATTTGAATAATTCTGCAGTCTGGAGGTTTTAAAACTAGCATAAAAGCTGAAAATGGAGATCGTAGGCTGACTGAAAAGAATATCCTTGTGGGGTGATACTTAATTGATCAGTGGCTGTTTCAGAAACCCAAAATTATACATAACTGTCAGTAGGCACTAGGAGAGTTACATCAAAAGGTTCTGAATGATCTGGATCATTACAAGGATTAGCTATAAGGTGTTTGTGAGTTGCTTGCTTGTCTGCTATGACCATATTCTGGTAGTAGAACAGGGCTTGGAAGTTAATGTGCACAAACATTGCAGCAGACCTGCCTGCTTGTAGCAGAAGAGGAGAGGTGAGTATGGCTATGTTCAGCTTCCTGATAGCCTAAGTATGGCACGTAATTTAGTTCTAGATGTAATCCTCTACCCTCATATTAATAGAGATAGCAACATATGCTATTAAACTTTTTCAGAAATTCAAGGAGGATTTTTTTTTCCCTGACCTATTTATTACTCTAAAAGTAAAATTTAAATGGGATAATTCAGTCCCTTTTAAAATTGTCCCAAACCTGTAAAGCTTATGAATGAATGCTCCCAAGTATTCCATTTTCTGATGTCTGTTTAATTAGTAACACTAGCCACTCTGTGGAGGATAGCTGAGAATATAAACATGCTTGAAATATCTTCAAATCATATGTGGTGGAATTGAGGAAAAATCACAAGCAGCTTTGGAAGTAGCTTGGTCTTGTGTTAATGTTTGATTGCCTTGTAAATGGTGGGTGTGATTGGGACTTCCAGTACTTGTCTTTTTCCCCAATATGTTCATTACTCTTGAGAAACGAAAATAAAATCCCAAATTGTGCTAAGAACACATTATAAACACTGTAAGAGTTGCCTGGTGAGTGTATTCTGCTATACAATTTAAAGTAGTGGGAAATAGTTTTATCCAGTTAATAGAAGACATGTTGTTGACTGTGTCTGATACAGAGAAAATCTGTCTGTTAAAGGCAGTGAACTATTTCTAGTTTACTGTTCTGAAAGTGGGAACACTTGAAAACTGCTACATTGCTCATCTAAGGAAAGCCAAAGCATCTTTTAGGCCTCTGGGACCTTCATGTACCATTGCTTGTTGTCCCTAATTGTCAGGGCTGTCATGTTACCCTTCTTGTCAGACCTAGCTCCTATTTCTTCTTTTTGTTTTGTACTTTTTTTATCTGAATTGCTTAGGTATGATCTGAATCAGATGAACTCATTTATTTAAAATTATATTAAAAAATCACCTGGAGATGCATTTAAATATGTAAAGAATCCTCCCCAAACCAAAATGCAACAACCCACCACGGGAAAGCCCCCAAGCACTTGTTCCAAGCAGTTGAAACCTCTCAAAGAAGTATGCAACTGTTCTTAATGGTATTTTTTGTAAGCTGTGAGGTTTCAGGCAGTCTTAGTAGCTGGCAGTGCTGTGACTTCCACTTGCTACCCGTCCAGTGGGTATTCTAGAGTATATATATGGACTACTACTTCTTAGTCCATATTACTGCTTCTTATAGTAGTCCGTGTTACTGCTCATACAGAGTATATAGCTTGCTAGAAGTACTTGCACTTCATAGAAGGTGTGATTGTAAAATGTCTAGCAAATATTTTTAGATCTGGAATGACCATCTTTATATGTTTAAACCTAGATTTAAAAAGGTTTTAAAGACTAGATTTAATGTGTAACTGGGATCTGTGGTTTTCAGTTTAAGGCAGTAGTGATGCTAGAGTACTGCAGTGTGACTTGGCAGCCTGATACAGTGAACCCTGGGGTTAGATCATTAGATCTGTAGTTCTAATGGGAGTCACAAGCCAGGCTAAATACTGCTCATTCTGGCACATAGCTCAACAATTTACTGTACTTTCTGTGGGAAGTTAGTAACAAGATACAGAACTTTGCCTAGCATGGAGAGGGTAGTGAGTAGAATGTTTCCTACTCACTACCCTCTATTTATGTATTTATCCCTACTGTTCAGGGTTGAAAGCAGATCTTCTCTTTGTCTCTTATTTCTTCATTGGTTAGGCAGGGGAATCCAAGATTTTTCTCATAAGAGATGACTCGGGATTTGAAAAGCGATTGGCATAAGTGCAGACAGTATAAGATCTAGGAAAGCTACTGTGTAATGAAACAGGGTGCTCTTCACTGGCAATGAGTTTAGCAAAAAGCTGTTTGAGGCAATAGGTAAAAAGATGCATTTAAGGTGAAGGAGAAAGAGTAAGCAATTTCCTGACCCCTCTTAAAACAGGACAAATGAAAACCATACCAAAACCCCTCAAACAAACTGAATCAAACCTACAAAAACCAGACAATCAACTAAAAAGAAACCTATCAGAGAAGCTGCTTCTTTTTTGTCTATACCTAGAAACCAGGGAATGTACTGACAGCATCCAGCTGGCTTCCCCAGTGTCCTGTCTCCCCACCGAATTACTAATTCCTGATCTGTCTTCCTCTGGCCTTGGCTAGTCTTGCCTCTTACGAGAAGCTGCCTTTTGCTGGCTTTGTTGTAACATCTGTGGTTTTAAAGATGCCACTTTCGGAGAGAAGAAAAAAACCAAACCTCCAATAAGAAACACCAAGCAAAAACCCTGAACCGCTGCTGCGTTATGCAAGTAATAGTAATACTTGTTTAGGTGGCCTAGGGAACAATGTGTTGCAGATTTTGTGCATCATAATCTTGCGATTCCCAAAACTTCCCCCTGTATTCTGCTAAGTATGCAAGTACCAGGCAATTCCTGTTTTATGGTTTGCAATTTGGAAAAGGATATGTTAATCTGGGCAAAGGACAGGTTAATTGTCACTTTTCAAAAGGGGTTACTTCGCTTTCAGTTTGAACGTGTCCAGGGTCAGCTTTCAGTGTTGATTCTTGCTTGATAAGCTTTTCTTCCTGTCATCAGCTCTGAACTTTTAGAGAAGCTGAATGGCTAAATGCCTCAGATCACTCTCCAGAAAGCTTATCTCTGTTCTGGCCTGTGACCATTTTCTGTTCCTGTCCTCTTTTTTTGTGTGCGTGCATTTAGATACAGACTTATTCCTACACATTATAGTATGACATTCAGAATTGTATGTGTTGTACTTATCTTACTAACAGTATAAATTAGATTAATTGCATCATATACTGATTTTTCTACTGTTTTATGCAACTAAAGGCTGAAAGATTAGATGGTCCTTATGATGTGAACTGCAGGCATGGAGAAGCTGTAGTCTCTTTGACTTGTCTGTTACCATAGTTAAATCCCCTTGAATCATGCTTTCCAGAGAACTCCCAAATGTTGCAAACATTTCTTATTCCTGTTCATTTTTTCATTTTGATTTCCTTGTTTCCAGCTGCTGACTTGCCAGAAAAAACATATACAGGCTAACTGGTTGGATGAACATATTGCAGGCAAGACAATTTCTTTAATAAAGTCTAACACAAAGTCTGAGAGGTTCAGTTAGTGTGGCAAACAACTGCTTATCCAAGCTGAGATTGCCAAGTTTTAGTGGAGATTGCTTTATTTTGGCAAAGTACTGAAGCACATAAGGAACATCTTAAATATCTTCTTTTTTTGGCACTTCACAAACAACAGATTTATTAAACTTTGTCACCTGTGCTTTATAAGAACACTGTAGGTGTAGAGCTGAATGAATTGCAAGAGGCAAACAGTGTTTGAAACTGACCTCCGCCGGTTCAGAAGTGTTTGTAATAGTAGAATTTACTGTGCATGGAGAAGGTAAGCTGCAAGTACAGCTGCAGCCCTCTGAAGTCTCTATGCCAGGCTCCTCTTCCATTATGCATGTGGGCACTGCTGATAGTAAATTGAGGCTCCAGGTGGATGTTCTGCTAACAAGCGTTAAGTGTTTATGTTCTTGCTGGTACTGCTTTTCAGATACTTGTTTCTGACTCTGGGAATTTGGCGCTGTAATCAGTATGTGCTTGAGAAATAATGGCAGATCTAATCATCAGGTATCAGTTTGTCTTGGACCGGCCAAGTTGCTGACCTTGTAAACCTGGAAGCAAAATCTCCGTAGGATAGAAGCCACAAGACAGTCGGGGTGTCTTGCAAAGAGATGAGGAGAGATGAATCGTTTACAGGATAGCATGCCGTGGGAGCTGTTATGGTACTGACACTGTACTGGGTGATTAGCAGTGGCAAGATTGTGGCAAGGTTTTGTTACCTTGTAAAATCCAAAGACATAGTACAGATTTCACTGGAGTACACTGGTCCATTATTGTAAGTCTTTGACCTGCATTAGCTATGCTAATTATGTGATTCAGTCTCCTTGTAAAAAGTGTGTGCATGTACATGCTTGTGCTGTTATGAGTGGTTTGGGCCATCATTTCTTCTTTTCCAGCTGGTTGTTGTTCTGATGTTGTCTCCCCTCTCCTTTGTAAAGTGGTGTGGAATTTTGTGTGCTAGTGAACTCATGGTTCTTGCCTCCTTAGTCATTAGCTCTCACTGTGTTACTGATAATACAGTACTTCTGGCAGAAGCATGGTGCATTATATTTTTAATGGTTTTGTACATGTAGTGTGTCCCAAAAGAAATTTTTGTGAAAAAAGTCCTGAAAACCCAGTTAAGTGGTAGAATAATAATGAGCATATTGAATGCATTGACATTTGAAGCAATTAAACATTTCCAGGAGAAGAAAGAAAAGCTATTGGTTTGGAGTCATTTAACACTTTTTATTATTTCTAATAGCTATGTTTTGTTAGCTTTTTAGTATGGAGAAATTTGTAACAAAGTTCTTTTTTAAAGTAAGCCTGAGGCACATCTTGTACAGAAATTGCCTGTGCTAATAGTTAGATATTGATCTCTTCTTCTCAGTTCTTAATTGCAGAAGATTTTTAAAGTATTTGTTTAGTTCACTTATTACTGCATGCATTGGCTTTCAGCAGTGCCACATGTAAATAGACTTAACAGTTAAGCAGTGTGATCACATAGTTTTTAGATAGTGTTGTCTTTTGGGTTTTTTGATTAGATTTTGCAACAAGATTGTTTCTCTTGGTTTGTCTGTCTAGTTGAACTTCAGTGTTTTGAAGAAAGATATTCAGTCTGTTAGTGGCTTGCATTATAACTTCTTTGTAATTATATAGTGTTTTGAGTCTGTGCTGTATATTTTGATTGAAGGCTCTGCTTCAGCTGAGAATGGAACTGAATTTATACAGCTAAGGGGGCTTTTTTACAGACACATGGATAGATCATTCTGTATTTGAAAAATACAGAAGCATTTGGAGAAAAATGCCTGTCAGTGTATGATTCTTTTAAAAAGTGGATTTTTTTTAAGGTGAATTGAAATCTTCTGTTTGCTAATGTGATAACATTTGAGCCCTGAATCAGTTGGTACTTGTTTGTCGTATCTTTAAACAGCATCTGTGGATTATTTTTTTTGGAAAGCTTCTTGGGCTCAGTGTTGTACCTCAGCATTTGTTTCTTTTCCCGTAGATTTTAAGTATCCTATTGTTGAATGCACATTGTTAATTCTTATGTTCTGGAGCAAATTGTAGGTTTGAAAGAACTGGTGTAACAACATAACTTTCAAAGTAACTGAATGACTTTGCACAAATAAAGGCTCCTGAAACGTTTTTGATGGTGGAGTAAGAAGGGATGAGGGCAGCAGATTTGAGCAAAATACAAGTTGTCATTATCTTGATACATGGCTGAAGAATGGCCTCCCAAGTGCTCTAGCTCCCAGTTCCCAGTAATTAAAACCTGCTAAATTAAGTGTTAAACAGCTGTTAAGGTGCTCTTTTCCTTTTCTGCAATGTTGAAGCAACTTCAGAAGACTGTGTGGGCTTATGTGTAGAAGAATACATGGCATGTATATTCTGGTTTTGGGAAAATGAATAATTAAACTGGCAAGGCTTATGGGGAGCTCTCCAGGTATGAGTAGCATACAAATTCTGATATTCGCGGGTTTGGCTGCATATGAAATCTAAACTGTGGATATATAGCCTTTAAATCACAGTTCTCAGGTCTCTGACTCAATAAACCTTGTTTAAAAGTACTGCTTTTTTTCGCTTTGAGCTTGGCTATCTTCTTCTTGCTTGCTTCTCATTTCCGTATTCCTTCCCCAGAACAAAACCAGAGAAAACTCCCAACTTTCTGTTGAATGATTCTAAAGTTGGCAGATTTTAAGGTTTCTGTCATTGGCTTTCTGACTGACCAGTGCTGTGTTAGGTACTGTGAGCGTTGGTTGGAGCAAAACTGAAGTAAGTGGAAAAAGCGGTCTTGAGTGCTTTTGTAAATGCATGGCTTTGGTATGTTTTGTTGGATTTGGAAGAAGCAATGAGGTTTCTGTGCATCCTTTAGCTTGGACTCCTCTGCTGTATTCCTCCAGCAGGGCATCTGTGGGCTGTGGGCTGCCAGTGTTGGATGGAGAGGGTCAAACTGAAGTACGGCTGTCTCAAGCACAGTATGCGTTTGTCTTATTCCTTCTCGGGAGAAGGGAAAAGGACAGAAGGAAAATAAAAAGAGACTTTCATTGTGTATTAAATTCCTTAGAGCTTTGCAGTGTCCTCATGATAAGCACATAAGTGAACAATTTTGAGTAGGTTTTTGTGGTTTTCGTTAAAAAACTGTTGAAAATAAATGCTTTAAGAAGCTAATTTTTAATTTGATACCCACTTGATAGTTCTGTACTGTACTGCTCCTGTCATTGATTTTACTTTTTAAAACACTGTTTTACAGCCTACTTAAAAATGATTTTCCTACATGTGGGAAATAGTGAAGTAATTAAACACATTTGGGTCTATGCATAAATTTTCTAAAATTAACTGTCTCTTTCACACTAATCTTTCTTGTCTTTAATTGGGCTGAAATGTGTGAAAGGGAAAAAGGTTTGATGGGGAACTATTTCCCAGAGAGTAGTTTAACTACAGAGCATATAAAAGAGCTGTTAGATAGGCTTGGGCCAGGGAGGCAAGACCCTTCTGTTACAAGGGGAAATATTTTTGTGTTGGCTTCTGCCGTATAGTTTTTTGAGTAAGTCACCTGCTATTTCTGTATAAAATACCTTTCCCTCCAGTGGAGAAATTCAGCTGTGCTGCAGCTAGGAACAAAATATCCTGTCACTTCAAGAATTGAAAATCCTTAGTCATGAAATTGTGCTGTCACCATACTTTTATGGATGCATTTAATGGTAATTAGTTTACCTTTTCCTTTTGTTCTGTTTCCCCAGTGGAGTTTGCTAACATACCCACTAACAGCAGCGCTGGCTTAACCTTTGCAGTCTTCAGCCATGTCTAATAAGTAAACCAACGCATGACCCACTTGCACAAAAACTGAGAAGTCATTCTGAAAGATGCCCAATGGTAGGATGCGTTTAAGTCAGAAATGGAAATGCGATGGAAATGGAGGTGAAAAGTATTTAGGTGTACATCCTGTTGTAGTAGAGTTGATCTAAAATAGTGAAATAAAAGTTGAAATACTTTGATTGTAGCTGTGACACCTTATTTTATTAGGCTTTATTTACAGCTGAGTTCTTACCTCCTCCTTTCTTCTCAATAGAAATGTTTCCTGTTGGGAATTTTTTTCCAGTGCTGAGTAGGAAGCTAAGTTGCTTCAGGCATATGTATATAAATTTTAACCCCAAAGCAAACATTTCTGCCCTAGGGAACTTTTACCTTCAACTCTGTCATCTTTGTTTTCAAAGTATGTTTGCTGTTATAATAAACTAATCTTTAAGTTAACTGGAATTTATGAGGCATATCTTGAGATCAGCATTCAGTCTTTCACCTGCTCTAACAAATTTGAGACACATGGTTATGTGTTTTGTATTCAACTTTTCACTTTTGAGTAAGTGATTAATCTTTCTCCTTGGTACGTTTTGTGTCACAGTAGCACTGTCATTTTCTCCCTGTGACAGCCTGAACTGCTTAAACATCAGTCGAATTTTGCGCATAAGCCAGTTTAAGAGAAGGGAGGGGGAAAAAATCACGTGAGGCATGTCACAACTTATTTTCAGAAGCAGCAGGCTTGCAGAAGGCACAATTTGCTCTGTTCTGTCTTGATTTCTGCTGACAGCAGGCTGTGGTGTTAAGCACATGTAACAATCGAGAGTGTTTCAGACAACAGAAGTATGGGAGAGTACATGTCTTATTGTGAAAAAAAAGGCAAAGCTTGTTGAAGGGAGAAAGTGATGGAGCCCATATACGATTGATTTGTACTGGTATCTAATTTTTTTTTTAGAGAGAACATCTGCTTTAAGCCATGTGGTGTAAGAATTACGGTTTGTTAATATGCTCTAGTTCTTGATACAAGTCTTGCCCCTCACCTTCAGCATTTGAGTCTTCACCTTTAGAATAATATTTATGCTGATCTTATCCTTCTGTTTGGTAATTCACAGTAAGTCACGTGGAGGTCATGTCTAAAATAGGAGTAAGTGGTCAGTTATGGTTTCTGTCTCCCAGTATGAAATCCTTCATGTATTGTATGTCATTCTGTCATCTTAGGTACGTTTATATGGCAAATTCTTCCTTTATTTGTCCTCCAAGAACTAGCATTTTATGACAAAAAGGGAGTCTACGAATGTCTTATTTCGTTTTTATGCAAGTTGCCCAAGAATGTGTGCAGCATCTGTGATGGGTCAAACCCGTAAGTTTTATTTCAACTTGGTAACGGTTTTCATATGTAACTGTGTCTAGCTTCTGTATTCTTGGAAGTGTGTAAGCGTGCCTAGGCGAATTGTATACAACAGATACGTATGGTATGTTGTGCTGCCGTAATGAGAGAACAGTTTGAGAAATACCGTTGTATCTGGATGTTTCCATCAGCATTTTCATGGAACAAGAAAAAGGAGAAAGCCTTTCAGGTAACTTTTGATAATGCAGGGTGTTGAATGTTGTTGTTCTGTATATTTTGTAACTGCTTACTTAATATCATCCTCCACTAGGAGGTAGGAATTTGCAAAACCATTGTTTTTATTGAGCTTCCAAAGATTTTAGTTGGAAACTTCCTTTGTGGCATAGAGGAAATGCTTCCTTGTGATGATGACATCTGTTGTTAGGTCCAAAGTTATGTTCCTCTTGAACAATTTTCTGTCTCCACTAGAAAGCAGCAGGTTAAACAACCTTGTCCTGCTTTCTTGAATTACAATAAAAGGAAAAAAAGAAAATCACTTGGGTGTCTTCACCAGGATGACATGTAGGATAGGAACTGTTCATTACATCATTAGGTAAGGGGCTTATCAGTTTGCCATAGACCTTTGTATCTGTTTGTCAGGTAATCGCTTTCAGGCTTCTATGGTTTTTATTTTTCTTTCAGTAGTGGCGCAAATGTGCACTTACTATGGAAATTACTTACTGTATCCAGTGTTGAGCAGCAATACCGTTGAAGTCTGAGAATTGTGTCTCAGGGATAATTGTTGCTGTGTCTACCTGGAAGACTCTCCTTGCACAAAACTCATGATCTCAAAATTTATTTAAGGTTTTGGTTGTTTAAAATGACATCCTTGGGGCTTTGAAATATTTTCACCTCATTCCTCCCCTGAACAAGGAAACCTACTGATCAGACAGAAGTACTAAAGTGTTGAAATATTAACTGAAGCACTTCTGTTAAAAATAACACCTCTGTTTTGCTCTGTCTTCTGAAGATGGCAGAAAGTTTCTTGTGCTGTTCCCAGAGCAGTGTGATACACCAGGTTCTGCATTTCTCTGCGTGGCCTGTGCTGGCCTTACACTATGTCCCCCTGTCCCCTCATTTGTTATAGTTGGCCTTTCACAACGTGCGTGGCTTGTAAACATCACTGCCTACAAGATCAGAATGCGCAAAACTGTTTTTATTGCACAGACTTAATAGAATGTCTATATAAAATAAATAGTATTCAGTTGCTGTGAGCAGCTTTGTCACTCTTGCCTTTATCCTCAAGGAATGCACGTTTCCATGGGCAAAGATCACCCAGGGAGCAAAATTCTGAGAGCTTGGACACATTCTAACTATGAGGAATAGAGAGTTGTCTCATGGGGTTATGTCCTAATGTCTGTGTCGTCAAGGTCAGCGAAATGAAATAGCTTTTCTAATTCTCTGCCCTTTTTTGACAAGTGAGAATTTAATGGAGGCTTGAAAATCAAATGGTAACTTACCTAGAGCACATCTTCCTGTATCACATGAAATGAACTGGGCAATCACCTGGAAGCAAATATTAAGACTTATTTTTCCATTAATATGTAGACAAAGTAGTATCAGTATTGGCACTGTCAACTGCAAATGATGATGTAGTGTCAAAGTTTAGGTCGTTTGACTGTGGGACATGTTTTCTGTGCTTTCAGAGACTTCTAAGGTGGTTTATTGCAGTCTTGACAATCATTAGGGAGACAACTAGTTTTTCTCCCTTTAGCCCTGCGGCAGGGAGAAAAGTACTTGTTCCCATTGTTTTAAGGCATTGGGGAATAAAGAAGGAAACAGTACTTTAACAAGGTGTTGAGTTACCAGTTGCTGTGTCATTGGCAGTGTAGGAAGCCTTTGTCCTTCTAGGACACATCACAGGAGTCTTGCCTGAACTTTTTCAATTAAAAAGGGAAAAGAACCCCAAACGCAGCAGTGACATTAATTTCTCTGGGCTGAAGTGGGGCATTGCTGTGCTGTCATGAGCAGATTAAGCTTTTCTTCTGAGTTTGATCTAGTATTTTTTCACTTTCTCATATACCAGAATGAGCAGTTTGTGGGTTTTTTTTTTTAGTGTCACTTTTTTATGTTGCTAATACTCCATATTGGAGCACGGAGTAATTTCTTGCAGGATCATCTAATTCAAGTAAATGCTTAAGGATGCTTAAAGAAAGTTGCTTATGTGGATTCAGGTGTGGAGGGTTTTTTTTTTTCCCTTCCATCTGGATTTCCCTTCCTTCCTTCTATGCTCTCCCTTTTCATCTGCAGATCAGAGGAATAAAGTGTTGCCACTGAAAAGAGGGGCACATAAATCTCCTTTGAATTAGAAGTAAGACTTTTTTTCTTCCTTCTCTTAGACTCCGAAGTCTTAGTTAATCTCTCTTCTTGTTGCTCCTTTGGGTTGGCCTGATCCAGTCTGTTAGTTTGTCTGCTCAACACTTGTAGCCCTAACTGAAAGTGTTGTGATGAGGAACTTTTGACCCTTAATTGGAGTTTGTTACTAAAGCGGATTTGTATTGTGCTGAACTTGGGTTATTTGCCAGAAAGATTTCTTACAAACTTTCGGGGAAAATGAATGAGCTAATAAGTGTGTTTGATCTCTTCTGTACAGAAGCTAACTGATGTTTGGGTTGCTCGTAATTAATTTCATCCTTCCAATTAATTTTCACGAGCTTTAGAAATTACTAGTATAGTAATAGTTCATAGCTCTGGCTTTTCTAGTAGGCATTGATATTAATTGTAGCTTTGGTAAATTCTGTTTATGATAGAGGGCTGCACACTGCCATTGAGTGGAAGAGTCTGCTGCCTTGCTACTGTTGCCTGTTTAGTGTCCCTGTCTCCTGGTGACTTAATTGAGCTGTTAGCTCTGTTCTCCTCATGTCCACTCACAAAGATACTGTCTAGCTTATCCCAGCATGTATAGAAATACATGTCTAAAGAATATGTGCTTAGAAAGGAGTTTTTTGGTTTATACCTCCTTCACCGATTCATTCTATAGGCTTAAAACACTTGCAGTGACAGGATGACAAGAACATCTGACTCATTTCCCTTTAAGACTATTATTACTGTGCTACAAGTGAGCAGTCTGTTCTTGTGAGTTCCACATCTACCGCTTTTGCAAGAAAAAGAAGTCAAATTTCATGAAAGTAGAAATAGTTGTTTAAATTTCAGTGTAGGTACTTACAAAATCTGAAGATATAATCTTTGGATCATATTTTAAGTAACAAGATGAAATGAGTTTTAAAAGCTCTTCTGTTATATTATTCTCATAATAACTCTCTTACTCGTCTTGAATTATCATCTTAGGATGCTGGGCAAAGTTATTTGGTCGGTTGTTTTGCTGTCCCTGAGGAGATTTTTTCATTGGTTCTACCTGTGCTGAACTGTATATTATGCTCTTCTTTGTTTAGTATACCTCTGTGTATGTGAGTGTGGGTGTATGCACTTTATAAGAAGTCATTTGGATTGCTCACAAGTAATTAAATTTATTTTAAGGGAAAGCCTGGTAGGAACCTGTTTGTGATCAAGTAGACTAATGAGTCAGCACTTGTGTAACTAGTGCTTAAAAAGAATATTGCTACAATATCTCCTTTTCCCATTAAATAGTTTGGTGAGACACAGCATTTGGCTGCTCTTGTGTTTCATGGGGGATTTCTCCAACTTTGAAAAATCTGTTGAAGTACTTGGAAATTGTATTCCCAATTGTATTTGTATTAGAAAATATTAATATGGTGGAAAGGACTTTTGCTATTAGATAACCTTGAGCTGTGGGTTTACTTGCGCTGATACCACATTGTTCTCTAATTCCTTGTGGAGAAAATGTGGAGTTTGTCTGTTGTACCAAGTGGAAATATTTCCTATTGAATGAGGCAGCTAACTGTTCCACAGGAAACTTCCTTTTATATGTAGGATTTTGAATTACAATGTTATTGAAGTCAGAATAGGAAAGGGGGAGGCTTGTTTTGCCTATTGTAATGCCGTGAATATCTTACACTAGTGATCAACCAGAAAGCCGCACTGCCCATAATCTCATCTTCTCTACCCCATCTGCTGCTGGGATGCTTCAAAATGACAGCAGTGATGTTCTGCTTTATATTTTTTCATAGACTCCTATTTCTGTTGAAAATAAAAGCACAGAAAAGTTGTATTTACTTCTAGAAGAAGTGAGCTTCTTTGACAGTTGTCCTGAGGCAGTGGAGAAACTAATAATGAAAGAAATAGTTCAATGTCTGTAAAATATCTGGTCTAAAATGAATACATCTCTCTGCCCTTCTCGGAGATATGCTGGTTAATAGCATTTCAACAGGCTGGTGAGTATTGTGGATCATACCTGTTATGTAAGAATACTAGATATTAATGTTGGTGTTATCCCTAGGCATCATTTACATATATGACTCAGGAACAGAAAGATGAAGTACCTTAAGTGATTCACATGTTTTCCCCTCCTTTGTGTAAAGTGCAATAAAAATGCTGTTGCAGAGCGACCCAGAACTTTCAAGTTGCTTGATGACGCTAGATCTTTTCTCAGAATAACTTCAGATGTAACTTAATCAGATGGAAAAGATGATTTAGATGTAATAATGCAGCAGGACAGAGATTGCCAAAAGATAAGGTACTGGAATTTAGAATTGCTCGCATATTGTTTTATGAAAGGCTTCTGATCTTTTCCTCTCTCCAAATTAGCAAGCTAGAAATAATTTATTAGTTTGTGTTTCAGTAGCCAATACTTGCTTGATGTACATCTTCAGACAATAGTAAAAGAGAAGGCAGGCTCATCTTCAAAACAAGCACGTTAATGTTAGAAACAAAGCTATCTAGAGCTGTCTGATAGTAGCGTGTTCTCAATATAATCAGGCAGTAAAAAATGTGGGCTTGATGTCTAATTCCACAGCCTCTGTAGCTTGCATTTAATAATTTATACTTTTTTTTTTTGTCATTGCTAATCTGTAGAACAAAAAAGTAAAGACTAATGAGGCAGGTAAACTTCCGAGAGCAGAGTGAGAATTTTTTAAGCTTCATGATGCATCAGACTGTGTTATGATGATAAAACACCACCAGACATTGGATGACATGCTTGATTATTACGCACAGGGGAAGGCTGAATTTTGGTACGAGCTGGGTGAACCTCTGTTTCAGTCGGAGGATAGGTTGTTTGCAGGTAGCTGTCTGCAGCTCCAGCCTTGGATGACTGATGATGTATGTTATTTAGAAAGCCTGGAGTTCACTGCAATATTTATGCTTCCCTGGACTGCCTTGTTCTATGTGTACAAGGAAACTGCAAGGTTAGTCTGAGAAGTTGGCCAAGCTAGAGATGTGTGTTAGCTGAAACTCTTTCTACAGGGGAGTTGGACAACAGGCTGCTACTTTAATATCCTTGAAATAAGACTAGGAAAATTCCTTGTATATGTACAAGATTGTCTCTGTTTGGGTTTATTTAATGCTGCTTCTATGGCTATCAGGTGCTCTGTCCTCTAGCTTTTTCCTGAAGTAGTGAATATGATGGTGTCATTAACACAATCTGCTATGAGAAACAGTGGTTGATGATTTTCCACTTCTTGAACCACGCTAATTAAAGCAAACACACGTCACAGAAAACATGAGAATTCCAGTTTTAAAAAAGCTAATTTACAACTTCTGGCACTGTATGATTTTTTTGCACTTTAATAAAGATGTGAATTGTAATGATTTTGTTGGGGAGTGGGGGAAAAAACTACAATAGAAATAGAAAATGAAATAATCTAAAATAAATCTATTTTTAAGTAAATAACTAGAATTAGGTAGGATTTGTAGATGAGAGCAGCCATAGGGCTCCCAAGAAATATCGGAGTTGCATCTGCAAGCGTGAGTAAACCCAACCACAGTCACCTGTCTTTGCTGCAACGGCTATAAAAATAGCTACAGTATTTTATAGATGTCTTTGACTTCAAAATGATCTGGTTTCCCTCACCCTGTGTGTTGATTTCACGGGGTTTGCTACCAAGCGCTGGAGTAGCTGTGCCCCTTTTGGCTAGGTGCAGCATGTGCTTGTTTTGGAAGCTGGAGAAAAGATTGTGCCAGCATTGCTGCCAGGAGATTAGCCCTGTGTTAAGAGGCTGGTTCTCTTATTACCCTCAAGTGTGGTTTACTGGTTAATTACAGTTTCTTACAGGACCATTAATTGCTGCTGCTTGATTTGAAAGGATACTATTTCAAGGTTGCTGGGTTTTGGTTTTTTTATACGTCTCTTCACAGCTGTGGGTTTCTGCTGTTATCCTTTAGTGCTGTTTGTGAGAGCAGTGCCGTTTAATGTGCAGAGCTATTTGGATGGACATTTCTGGTGACAACATAATTTCAAAACAATTTCACTTAGAAATTGTACTAATGCTATTTTGCCTTTAGCGTGTTAACATGAGTAGTGTATGTGTCGTGTTCCTTGTCCCCCCTTGTCTGTTGCTCCACCTTTTCGATGAAATATGTGACCATTCTGGCATTGTTCTACCCCTCCCTCACTATTTGGTGAAACAATTTTTTTTGACAATGATTGCAAAGAAGATGTAATAATATATTTATGGCTATGCTCTGAAAAAAAAACCCCCACCCCAAAAACCATCAATCAAGAAAGTAAAACAAAACCCAGAAACTCCAAACAAAACCCCCTTTGTAAATGTGTTTTATTATATATAATGTATATAAGTACTGGGAGGGAAGGAAAAATCAATCTCTCTCCCTGATTTCACATCGAGTCTTTTCTGGAACTGCATGAAATGTGGATCTATACTTTTCTTTGTTGTGTAAATGTCAGTAGTGCTTTGTTTTCTGCAGGCTTTTCATTTGTATTTTGAGGGTTAAATAACTTTTTCTATTTTTTTTCTTGCTCCATTGCTGTAACCACAGTAACCATTTTAACTGTGTTTGATTTAGTCCCAGTAGGCAAGCAAATAAATTAATATTTAGAGCAATTCATAGGTGAAGCAGACTTATCTCTTCACCCCAGAGGATTTAAGAAATGAATTAATCAACTATTGTTGGCTTCAAAATTGGTGTAGTATTGACAGGTTGAAAGTTGTTTTGTTGTGTTTTCATCTTTTTAAGGAGCTTTATATTCTTTCAGCCTGGGAAAAAAACCAACCAGAAAACTTCCAAAACCTAAACCAACCTAACAAAACCCAAACAAAAAGCCCCTAATTCCCTTGCTACCTGCTCACAAGAGTTCACCTGGCCTTGGCTTGATTGCACTGCTGGAGATAACTGAGAAGCCAAAATGTCGTAACATCCAGCAACAGGTAAATGTAGCTTCACTGCTGTTAGCATTCCTTTTTAAACCTGCAAGTTCTGAATGCTGAATATTATGCACATATTTGAGCTTGTGCATGTATCTTAATGTTTGCAGCTCTAGAATTTCATTTCTAGGGTCAAAACACAAAAATGAAAGCATGCTTCTCTTCCTGCAATTTCTCTAAGCTGTATAATATTGTATTAGGTAGAAACGCGCACATATATAATGTAGAAATACACACTGTTGCTAATATATAAATAGTTATATAAATGTATATAAAGTTAAGTTATACTGTATATTGTAGCTCTGTATAGTACAGATATAAGACAATCTTATCATAGATATCTGATGTATGGAGTATGATTATATATTATCATTTAATACATTCTATATCTGAGGGTATATATACATATAGTCAAATAAGTATTTATTTGTCTGTGCATATCTATATATCTGTATAATATCTCCAGTGGTAGATTGATGCACATGCAGGTGGAAGTTTGGCATGTATAAGAGTAAAGCCCTTTGAGTGGGGTGGAAGTTCTTAGCTCAGAAAAAGGCTTCATATTCCAATAGCAGTATTCGTTAACACAAAGCGAAGTTCAGTTATGTTACAAATGTAGTTACTGGGAATTTTGGATATGAAGGTAATCTCTTATATGAACTTCATCCTTCTCAAATGTTTTCTGCAACATTTCCTTCCCAAGCAAATATCAACATGTAATATTTGGAAGTGATTAAAGGTAATTGCCTTTCCATATTATTGTGTTATGCAGTTAAGAGCAAAGAAAAGAAAACAAAAATCAAAATGCCAACCTGAGAGCAGCAATTCAGAGAGGTACAAGTGTTAAATGTGTTAGGTCTTTTGACATATATTGTCACATGCTTTGGTCTGCTGATATATTTTGATTTCTGCCTAGTCTAGCAGTTTGTTGCTAAATGCTCCACGCAATACAGTTATTGCTTTGGTTTGTCATCTCTTCAGGGGACTTCTCAGGGAGGCTAATGTAAGCTCACGTGCACTATGGAGGAGTCAGAGAGGAGAGATGGGAGAATAAGGAGGTATCTCCAAAGTGTCATCACCCAACCTGGTGGTGCCATGGTGGGAACTCTGCCATGCTGGTTGCTGCCATAGGCTGTGGGTGGCTGGGCAGCTTGTGGATTTGGGGTGGTTCTGCTGCCAGAATGCAAAGATACAACCTGAATTCATGGTTTAATCTGAAAATCTAAAGTTGTTTTGTTTGTTGTTCCAGTATGTAACAGATGTAGTTTGGGATCCTATGCTTTATCATGAATGTGATCTTAACCTAATTAAACCTTAAAGGTTGTCAGCATAATATGGTGGAGCTTATTGCTAGAGACTGCACAGAGTGGTGACCCGTTCATGCGTAACTATAGAAACCTCAGCAACAGTAGTTATTATCTTAAATTATGGAGCTCATATTTTTAAAGCATATTGGCCAGTGTCAACGGCTAATAATTTGATGTCCAAAATGCTGAAGAAAGATTGTAAAACTAAAATTCTGCCTGTTCAACTTTGAGTAACGATGTGCTAAATAGTAGTTTTCACCAGGTCTCTCCCATGCTTTTAAGGAATTACAAATACTTACAAGAGTTATTGACAACAGTGAAAAACAACAGCAACCCAAACAAACAACTTGCATATTTTCTGGAGCTGTTGCATACAAAACATTTTATGTTCATGCCCTTTCTTTCAGATTCACAATTTACGAGTGAAATTTTCTGAAATAGGAAATAATGTCTTCTGGATTTTTGTTCTATTTTCAGTATATTTCTAATACATAATATTCGACTTGATTTACAATGATAAACGAGGTTCTGAAAGAAATTGTCTCAGTTTGCAAAACAGTGTTAGGTGCAAGTGTCTGTGGTGAAACAGAAGGGGAAAAAAAGAAATGTAAAATGTGACTGTTACTGCAGAGCTTTAAAGCCTGTAGGTATAGCAGGTTCGAAATTGAGTATTTGTAGAGCTAAGGAGATAATTGAGTTGATGCCAGCCTGTGTTTTGGAAGTGAGTTTGAGCTCAGTCCTTTGTGACTTAAGTTGTTTCATTGGTTTTTTTTTTGGAGAGTAGAAGGAAACCTGATTAAAGGGTAAGAGTATCGAAAGATTCTTTTTCTATTTCGTATTACATATGGTATAGGCCAGCGTGGGGAGATATGTTACTGGATTATATGAACGTAGCAAATGCAGTATGGTAATCCTGATGTTTTCTGTGCTGCTAGAGCTGTGAAATGAGAATGTACCATAACGTACTAATAAGAAATGATGCTGCTGCTCAAACGTGTTAGGATGGATTTTGCCCTAGTTGGGAGAAGGAGAAGGCACTTCAGCAGTGGTGTTATTTTTGAAGAAATAAATCACAAATGATCGTGTTCTGGACCAGATCAATGGAGTTGAGCTTGACCATTCTCTGTCTTTGTGAATAATTGGGATAGAAAGAGCCAGCCAGTGGGTAGAAATGAAACTTGTTTTGATGGCAGGATCAAAATGTTGAAATTAGCCAGTGGGAAGAAATGCTTGTGTTAACTTGGCATAAATGTTGTCCCAGTTGTGAATCGTTGAGCTGTTCAAGTAATTAATGCTGTCATTGTTTAGTTTTTCTACTCTTCAATCCGTCTATGTTGCATATTGCATTGTGGATGTTCGGTCTGCAGGTGTTTTCCTGGCAGGATGCCTCTGGGTTACTGAGCCAGGATGGTCTGCTGATGCAGCAGTCCCTTTAGCTGGTCTGTGTCTGATGTGCAGTCTCTAGGGTGCTTTCACATAAATACTTTGTATAAAATGGTTACCTCCTCGAAATAATGTCGAGGGAGACAAACTTAATTGTTGTGCTTGTATTAATCCCACTGTGATGTTTTGATGACTGGAACCTATATAAATGTGTGATGAGATGTTGAGTTGGACGAAGCTTTCAGGTAATATTCTTTTTCATCACTCTGCCGGCATTTTATGGGGAATCTGTCTATCAGAACTGTGGATCTTGAAATCTGTGCTTTTATTATGATGGAAACTAGTGAAGGTACTTAAAAGGAATGAATATAAATATGGAGTGTGGAGCAACATGGAAAGGGCTGGTAGAGCAGTTCCTCAAAAAGCATTCTGCTCTTGTGTTTGTTTTCACTTCAGCAGCCCTTAATGGCTTCTTGGCTAACACCCAATACTCTAGAATCCTACCGATGTCAGAGACAAGTTTTTATGTCACCTCTGAAGCCTACTTGTCTGTGTCATCCCTGCTTTCCTTGGGAAGGCTCAGCTTCTGACTGTCCCGTAGCAGAGACTGTACGGGGACAGGAAGAGAGGAAAGCAGGGCAGTGCCTCTGTCAGTTGCTTGCCTTCCCCTGTATCCTGCACAGCTCACCCACAGCTTGCTATGCTCAGAGGCTCTCAAACCCAAAATGTATTGGCTGTGAGAGGCCACATGGGAGCCTTTATCCTACTGACCTGTCATACCCTTCTGAAGGATAATGATATATAGTAATTGCAAATCTCTAGGTATTATCTATCGTAATGTTCATGGATGCTTTGTTTTGTGTGCACTAACTTGTGAAATCATGTGACTGGCTTCTTATGTGCCTTCTAACTCTTGAATCTACCCTCATGAAAATCCACATACTCAAACCACCAAGTGTTCAGACAGCGTTGCTGCTTTGCTAGTTTTTACGTTTTCGGGGTGAAGGTTGCATCAGTAGGTTAGCACGTATGTGTGTGTGCGTGCGCATGTGTGGGTGTATGTTAAATGTTCTATAGCATTTAGACATTGAACTGCTATTAGAACTGTGCAAAGATTTCTTATGGCTGTCATTAAAAGCTTCCTTAAAAAAACAAACAACCCCCAAACCCCAACAATGTCTGCTCTTTATTATAGCATATGCTGTGCTCTCAGTTCAGTCTTTGGATCATCAGGTTAACTGACAAAACAGTCATAATCTGATGTCTAAAAACTTGAATTCAGTACATATATTTTCCTGTAAATATACTTTCTAAGTAACAGAAACAAGACATTAAAGATTTTGGCACTCACCCTTTGTGAATCTCTTGGAGAACCACACTGAGGGGCTTGAACCAAATCCAAACTATGCAAAAGCCTGTGCAGTGTTTGGGAAATGAATGGTGCAGAAACAAGAACTGGTTTTCTTGAGTTGAAGTAGGCTCATTGGTTGTTTGTGTCACTTGTTAGTTATTTGCACTGGTATAATGGAATAACCATGCCCTATGCTCTTAAAAATTTTTAGGTATTGAGATAAGTGTTAGGTCTTGTTCTGTGAAGATTACAATATAAATCTATCAAACCTGATCTGTGTTTTTAGGTGTTGTTTTTTTCCAAAGGGATATTGAGGGGTAGTTACTGTATGTAAATGATCAGTAGTCCTCAAAATAATCTCACCAGTGAGTTCATCAATCCTATTCAGAATGTGGTGGTTCAGGGAGGCAAAAAAAAAATCACTGAAGAATAATTAGCAGAATGAAATTGAGTTAGTAGGTGTGACATCCAATTATTTGCTGCCCTGGAGATAAATCTCAAGTGAAGGTTGGATATTACGGCTTCAGTGTAGCACCTCTGCTTCTTTGAATCAGGTAGAGTGAGAAGTAGCCATGTTGTGTGAAAAAGATCATGTCTCAGATGGTTGTGGCTAGCACATAGTTTGGTTCAGGAGTGGTTTAGCCTCTTGTGATTGCTGCTTTAATGATGACTTTTCTTCATAAAAAAACTTTGGTTTGTGGCTTGCTACATGGTAAGTTTAATTTTGATGATCTTTCCGCAGAATCAGAAACCACTCATCAGTAATCACCGGTCCAGGATAGTGGTTAATGCAGAAAGGTTGAGTGCTGTGCTGTGGAGCTTTTTGAAAGACTCCTGTGTTCCAGCGTGGCATCCTTGAGGGCTGAGACTAAAGCACAGGATTGCTCACATACCCTCAAGGATTTCTGCTAGGCTTTCCTACTAAGAAGGCAGCTTTAAATAGTTGTACTTCATGTTGGTTCTGTGTGGTAACTGGATCTCCTGATCCATTGAAGGGTTGACATGCGATGAAAAAGCTGGACATGACAGGCTACATGAGATTAGCTGTAATATTATAATGGAAACTAGAATAAGTTTAGTGTTGAATAGGCCTTAACCCATGAGTTGCAACCAGATGCAGGCTTGTGCAATGTTTTAAGCTGTTGTGGACACAGTTTCATCTGTGAAATGTGAGAGCATTTCTTTTCCCTTCATTAAAAAAGAAGAAAAACCATTGGATTTTAAAACCCTGTTGTAATTGAACTGTGTTTGGAAATATTCTCACTGTCTCAAGTTGATACCATGCTACGTTGCATGCTTGCAGCATTGTTTTAATTTCACTGTTACCTTGGGATGTTTTCATGCATTTAGTTTCTTCTAGGAAAGAGCACACACACAGTTTTAGTTGGTTTTTTTTCCCCTGTGGGGCTACAGGTGTATTTTTTTCTCTCCTATTTTGTTGGTTGCTTAGTGCAGGCCAATTCATTCTCGGACTTCTGACAAAAGAAGTTCATGATCTATTAAGAAAATTCAACTGTTTAAATAGTTATCAAAGCCAGTGTCAGAGGTACCTTTATGTCCATGTAAATTACAATTTGTGGAAAACTTAAGTGTGGTTGGAGAAAAGTTTCAATAATAAACTGATGTAAACCTGAGTTAGGAATTGTGTTTAGATTGTATAATTATCTGTTAGAAATAAAAATTGCTGTTAAGAGCTTTCAATATCATGAGAAAATAGCTCATTTCTCAGAAGCTAGTAATTTTTCCACTTCTGTAACTTCATGTTGAATTTACCATTTTCCCATCTATTTTTATTCTAACTTTGATAGTGTAGAACTTTCATGGCCAGCCCTTTTTTGCATCAGAGAGGTGGTTTACTGATGTGTTTATATAGCTGTAAGATTTTAATGATACTGATGAGATGCTTTTATCTGTTTCTTAATGTAGTTCTGGTATTCCTTCTAATAAAGTACTCCACTGTTCAGACTCTGCTCAAATTGTGTTGTATTAAATGCAGATGTGTGATGTGGACGAGTGTTTTTTGGAATGAGATTGGAGATGATGATAGTATCATAGAAAAGTTCAGATTGGAAAAGCCCTTCAAGATCATCAAAAGTCCAGCCATTAACCTAACACTACCATGTCTACCACTGAACCATGTCCCCAGGTGCCACATATACACATCTTTTAAATACCTTCAAGGATGGCAACTCAGCCACTTCCCTGAGCAACATATTCCAGCACTTGACAGCCCTTCTAGTGAAGAAATTCTTCTTGACACAAAGTCTGAACCTCCCCAGGTGCAGTTATTTGAGACCATTTCCTCTTGTCCTCTCACTTCTCACTTGGGAAAAGTAACAGACCCCCACATCACTACAACCTCCTTTCAGGTAGTTGTAAGGAGTGATGAGGTCTCTCCTGAGCCTCTTTTCTCCAGGCTAAGCAACCCCCCTTCCCATGTAGCTGCGCCTCATGAGCTTTGTGTTCTAGACCCTTTGACAACTTTGTTGCCTTTCTTTGGACTTGCTCCAATACCTCAGTGAAACTGGTTCGCTTGGTAAGTGTGTAGCACAGCCATTCAGATCTGAGCAACAAGGAGACTGGATTCTAAGCAGTAAAGCTATAGAGGTGAAGAGGCACTGATATGGTGGTGAGAAAGCTGGCATCATTCAGTGAAAGAGAAAAGCTACTAGATAAATGGAAAAAACCCAAAACAACCTCCTCACATAAGCAATACTTACAATGTGTAGATGCTTTAATCATAGAATCATAGAATAGTTAGGGTTGGAAAGGACCTTAAGATCATCCAGCTCCATCCCTGATGCCATGGGCAGGGATACCTCCCACTAAACCATGCCACCCAAGGCTCTGTCCAAACTGGCCTTGAACACTGCCAGGGATGGAGCATTCACAACT
>JAOEHY010018085.1:0-17702 GCA_025447955.1 Psilopsiagon aurifrons | reverse complement strand
GCATGGTTAAACTTCATCAGGTTGGCATCAGCCCACCTCACAAGCGTGTCAAGGTCCCTCTGGATGGCATTCCTTCCTTCCAGCGTATAAAATGCATACTGTTATGTAACATTTACAGTGAAGGTTTTTGTTATGGTTTGTGATAATTAAACTGCAAGATAGACACAATATATATGCGGTGATATTATTTCACTATTTTGACTAGTAGGTTTGGTTTTTTTTTCATAAAACAAGCACAGGCTGCAGGATAAAGAACATTTTTGTTTACTTATTTTTATATATGTATATTTTACAAGTTTCCTTAGATGGTCTGGCATGCAACCCTCATTCACAAAATAAATAATAGTCCTGTGTGGTTAATTGTGATGTATGGATAGCAGTTGCTTCTTCTTCCTGCATATATATATTATCCGGAATTGAAGTATCAGCTTTCTTGAAATCAACAGGAGTTTAGCTATTTGTTTCAGCAGAGGTGGATTTCATTCTGTGAGTGTATCTGCAGTTGCAGCTGCTTTTTGTACAGCGAATTGGAGCGCAGGTTTAAGTGCTCACCCCTGAACACTGTTTTTCTGTTGTCAGTTTACTGCTTCTCATTTCTTCTTTGAGAGTCCAAAGTAACTCCCACCATATCTCTCTTCAGAATTGTTTTCAGACCTTTGCAAATCTCTTCACAGCTGTCTTAACTGCTAACTTGCTCCATACCCAGTATTAATAATCTCTTTTCATACAGTCTTCCCAGAATGGTTACAAGAACTTTCTCCTTTTCCTCTCCAGCCATGCAGAAAAGCCCTTTGCTTCACCTGCCTTATAGTTTGTTCCTGATATTAGTTCAAAACCTTAGTTCAAGAGTCTTCTCTTGGTGTTCTCCCACTACACTCCTTGTCCGTGTGACGCTTCACATGAAATCTCTATGCCAAACAAAGTGAAGCTATTTTGCCAAGCAGTTCAGATAAGCTTATGCAGGAGGGCTTTTAACAGCACCATTTTAAAGACAGAAAAATATCTCTACTGCAGGCAGATTCCTTTGGTTGGATAGGCCAGCTTTTTTCAAATTACTCTCTTTTTGTAGGGGAATAACTACTCCATTCATCCTTCAAAAACCTCTTTCATATGAGAAAGTTTAGTTTAGACCTCAATTTAAATTATAACAGGAACCAGCAAAATTTCTCACTGTTTATTTTCTTGCATTCCAACTGAAATAAAATAAATTTCCAGCCCCAGTGTTGTACATGCACAGACACATCACCAGTTCCCATCACATCATCCAGTATATATATCAGCATTTACAATCTCCCTCCCAAAAGTCAGTGTTGTGATTCTCTAAATATGTTCGAATTGACACTAAGATTAACAACAGGACTTTTTTCTAGCAGTGGTGTCCTGGGAGAGCTTGTAAAGCATTTTTAAATGACACAAAAATCCATATTTTCCAGAGAAATTGCCCTGACTTTAAAAGTTTTATGCACTTCTAGCTTGTAAAACTCTGAGGAACACTAGTGTAATGCATTCAAATACTTCGTGTGAAAGGAATCATAGATTCAAAACATTGCAAGCACTACTTTTCGATTTTCTTTTTGCATTTAAAAAGCAAATTTAAAGTCCTTGCAGGTTACCTTTTTGTCAAAAAAAATTGTTTTAATCATGAACTAAGATATGAACATAATAACATATATGAACCTATTTTAAAGGTTGGAATCATAAGTTAGAAAAGTCATTCTGACTAACACTGTGATGCAGATAGATTAACCTGTGCTCTCAGCTCTTTAATATGTTTGCGGTCAGTAGTGCTGTAAATTGTTAACAGCATGTCTGAATCAAAATTTGAATGTGCTACTGCATATACTTTCAAAATCTGAACTGGGTCTTGATACATCTTGAACAAATAATCAAAAAGTGTTGGCAATGTAAGCTCAGCCAGCTCAATAGATAGCTCAGAAAACATGCTTACAACATTAGTTCACTAATTTTAGGAGTTACAATAGTAGCATCCAATACCTTTTTCCCTATTAAAAGAGAAAACCAACTTCAGTATAAAAAGCCCACAAAAGCTGAAAAACTTGTTTCACCCAAAAATTTAAAAGGCTTAAAAAAGATTTTGTTCAGCATCCAAAGTTATATTAAAATACTCAAAATACTCGATTTGAAAAAGCTGTGCTGAAATAAATAAGGATATGGTGAGAAGCTTTTTTGTTTGAAACAACATTCATCCTTTCTTTGAACTAGCTCATGTTTCTGGTGGACTTCTGCAGTCAGTTGATGGAAAACTCGGTTTTCAGTAACTTTTGGGTTGACTATGGAGTAAATACCAACTTAATGTATTAGAATCATAGAATCCTGGATTCATAGAATCACAGAATGTTTTGGGTTGGAAGGGACCTTAAAGATCATTCAGTTCCAACCCTCCTGCCATGGGCAGCAGCACTTTCCACTAGACCAGGTTGCTCAAAGCCCCATCCAGACCAGCCTTGAGCACTCCCAGGGATGGGGCATCCACAGTTTCTCAGGGCAATCTGCGCCAGCACCTCACCACCCTCACAGTAAAGAATTGCTTTCTAATAGCTAATCTAAATCTACCTTCTTTCAGCTTAAGGCCATTCCCTCTTGTTCTGTCGCTACATGCCCCTGTAATTGAACAATGATGTAGTTAAAGTGATGATTTCTTGTTATGTGCCCTACTTTTAGAGATGCCTCTCTTGCAGTGACTTGTCAAACTTCTCCAGTTCTTCAGAGGAGCCACTTGGTATTGCACAGGGAAAAGAAAGACTGAATTACCCTCAGGGTAACTCCTCAGATTAGAACCAATAAAGAGATACACTTAATGTTTACAAAGAAAAGAAACAGGTGTTTGATCATTTATTACCTTAGACCACTTTTTATTGAAATGCCAGGAGCTTAGAAGTTGGCTTGCATCATTCTCTGATAGAAGTAGGAGCAACACAGATCTGCACTCCCAGGATTCACTAACTTGAAAGGCCTTTTAATATGCAGAATGAAAGGTCACCATCTCTTGATGAACAGGCTGAGGAAGAGAAAGATAATGTCCCTTTCAATGGATATTCATCCTGTTTAATCATGTATAAACACCATGTGGTTACGCACTGTTTTTTGCTTGCAAGGCTTCTCTGGTTAAGTACACTTATCATCCTAGAACAATAATTGTGTTTTGGGCTGCATGTAGGTAACTCACTTCAATACACAGAGGTAAGTCCTACAGCTTTGAATGCCCACTTTGATGTTAATAGAGTTATTTTATGAGCATAAGTTAGGGAATAATATGATCCATTCTGTTTCATCTTCAGCCTTTTTAGTGGATAGCAACTTTACCAGACCATCTGTTTTCTATAAAATATTTATATGTACATATAAAAAAGAGAGAGACCTAGAGAGAGAGAAGTAGGACACTACAGAAATAGAAAGAGTGTCTGAAGACTACTTTAAAAATGCAAGATATTTAAAACTTTGTGTAAAACATAAGTATAAATCAAAAGTCAGATCTGAAATCCTTTCTGAAGGTTTTTATTTTATGAGCATTGATACCTGCTAAAGGGAGTTCCTTTAGAGAGGAGAAGAACTTTGGTAGTAATATTGGTCTTTTGTACACATAAAAGAAAAATTAGGGAGCAAATAAGCATATTAATATTTTTAAGAAAATTACCAATCTACATGTCTGCTCAAAATAATTAATTGGTTAAAGAGAGTTCAAAAGCAGTGCTGCCAGCACTCAGTCAGCAAGGAAGCTGAACTCTGCTTCATTACAAATTACACCCAAACTTTAGGTTTATAAATATTATATTCCTTTATCTAGACAGTGAAGGTGGCTCTGAAAAACCTTTCAGGAGAAATCTTGCCAGACTGGTTATAGTGCTTGGTTTTAGCCAATCCAGGATCTCGTGGAGGCCTCTGCTGCCACCTCTCCCCATTGACTAAAGAAATTATGTGCACATTAGCCAGAAGCATGAAACCACTGGGGAAGATTTGCAAAGCAAACCAGTTGGTGATGAGGACCTGGTATCTGCAGCTTATGCATTTCAGAACTCTCCCTTGATCCTGAGTACTGATACACAGCAGCACTTGGGAATGAAATGGATGTGTGAAGTACATCTTCCCATGCAGCTTCCATCCCAAGGGATCCGGTTTGTGTACCTCGAGCCCACCCTGCAAAGTGAACCAAAGCACACTAAATGAGGACAGGCAAGGAATGTAGGAATGCACTTAAAAAGTGATTTTGATCTGAGCTAAAATACTAGTGCAAATGCACCCACAGTAGATGAACTGTTTCACTGGACAATTAAACTTTCTGAGGAAGCCAGATACCTAATTTAGGATGCTATTTCATTTACATGTTCAAAACTAAAATTGTTGTGATTGAGATATCAAATCTTAATAAAAGCTAAAGAAATTGGACTTCTCCATATCCTTTTCTTTCCTTTTTTTTTCCTAGAATATAATCTTCAGTCATTTTTTTTCAGATGCCTTTACTTCATTGTCTAAGGAAAAGAGTATCAAAATTGCAGGTAGTGTCTGATCAAACAAAATTGCCTCCAGTCAATAATGGAAAAATTTCCATGCCCATTTTACATCAGCTAAAATGAATAACAAGGCACAGATTCACATTCTAGAGATTTGTTCTCAGATAAAGCCCTGCAGCTTGGACAGCTGCATCTATCCCTCTTCTCTAAGTTTCAGTGTAGAGTGAATTTAAGACTCTTCAAAGGGCTACTGAGTGGTGTTATGGTTTTGGTTTTCTATAAATTGCCTCCTAAATTTTGCAGTACATCCATTTTGAGAGGGAGCATCCTTGCACTATATTCCCTTACATTCCCTCCATTTTTTCTAATCAAAGCCTCTCCTGATATCATCCTTCAGAAACAATTGTTGTAATACCATTTCCAAGAAAGGCCAATTTTATTCTTTTAAAGATAATCGTATATGATGTTTGTCCTCTTGCTGAGGACAACACCAAAAAAAAGCCAGAAGAGACAAAACACACAATTTCATTTGTGAGGACAGTTCAGCCCTGGGAACAGTAATAACCCTGTTTCTGAACATCATGGGACAAGGACAACACTGCCCTTATTCAGAGATCAGGCTGGAAGGAGCAGAAATGCTGATGTCAAAAACGGGAAACACTGGAATGGGGGTTCAGTTTCCTTCTCAAGCACGAGACACCGTGGGTCTCATGGACTGAGCAAAGAACAAATCTCCCAAACAAATCAAGAAAGAATTTGACCCACTGCAATGGAACAAAACAGTTCAATCATTAAGTCAAAAAAAACAATCGATAGGAAGTGCACCAGAAGACTGGGACAACAGTCCTTGTATGGTTGTATCAACGACCCCGTTGTTAGAAAGCAAACAACCTTCGGAGCAAGATCCGTCAATGCTTGTGTCTATGACACCATTGCTACCAAAAGCTACCAATATGAAGGGCTCCAGTACAGCCAACAGTGACAGCAAAAGAGGCACTGCAGCCTCTGCAACATCAAAGCTGATTGTTCGGGCTAGGAGAGTCAGCAAGATGTCCACTGCCTTCAGCTGGATACTAATTGCCCTAGGCATGTTACTGGTGAGCTTTTTGTTGTTGACAAAAATCCTCGAAATGCTGAGGGAGCAAGACTCGTGGTGGACGTCTCTCAGTTTTGCTGTGGAAAGAATGCCTTGTCCTTTTTCAAAGGGTTTCAGGAGGCAGCTGAATCTACAGCAGTGAAGTGAGGTGGTATGTGACAAATCAGTTTGCAGCACTTTTTCTTTATTCTTTACCTTGCCTCTGTTTAATGAATAGATCACAGAAGGAGAGAAAAAGAAAGGAAAAAGAGTTAAACCTGAAATTAAGAGAAACCCAGAGGCTGAAGCACTTCTATGGAAACAGCTGCACCTTCTGAAAGAAAGAAAGTGAAAAAGAATTCTTTTGAAGGCAAACTAACCTGATGAAAGAAGGAAAGCACGTTTTATTCTCAAACTGGGGTCTCACTTGATAATTTGCAGAACTGATTAGGATGTGAGTAAAGATGTGTTTTAACAGGAAACTTCAAGAAGGCAGCTGACTTTCTGCTTGCCACTGCCTTGCTGAGCAGCCCCTTCTCACAGAGCTCTCACTATGCTCCTCTCTAGCTAACATGGCTCAAACAGGCTTAAAACTTGGTTTATTTGTACAGCAGGAATGAGTGCTAAATGATTAGCATTAAAATAAAAGGAAAATAACCCCATGCAATCATTGGTGCCACTGATGTTCTAATGCAGACATTGATTTAGTCCAGCTTTGAACCCTGGTACTTCAGTTCAGTGCCCAAGTTTAAGCAGGATAAATCAAAGCAGAACAGAAAGCCAGAGATGAGATGAGGAGGAGGAGGAAGAGGTTTGGACTCAGCAAGGGCCTGCAGGGAGGGACCACATATCAGCGGTCAGCATGGGACTTGTTGAGTCTCCTCGAGGAACTATGGGTGGTGATCACCCCAAGGCCACTGTGAAGCTGCAGCACTTCTGAGCCTTGAGTCAGGAAAGAGCTGCTCTGGTGATGTTTGGCAGTGTGCTGGACCTGCTGGGCCCCAGGAAGTCACAACCTGACTGTAAGAAATGCCAAGCAGTTCCTGTGTGCCAGCCAGGGAAAGAAATGGGGTCTCGCCGCACCAGTCCTCCTGGAGAGCAATGGTAGCCAGCCACTCACAGCCTCACATGCATGTGGGAAGGCCAGTGAGGGAGAGGAAGGTGCAAAAAAATGCCCAGTGTTAGGCACATTTCCCACTGGAATCCATTTGTTTTTCAGATCAATGGGCGCATCAGTCAGAAATAGCTAATGCCCAAGGCTCCTGGCTTTTGAATACCCCTCTGGAGCTGGGCTCCTAGCGTGGTGCATCAAACAAACCATGGAGCAGCACCTTTTACTAGCCTAAGATACGAATTTTCATTACATTACTAAAGCAATCTGCTTACTCTATGCCTACAACACCATAATATTGGAAGAAAATACACATTTATTTAATATTAGTGACTTTAAAGTGCAAATAGAAAAAAATCCTCTATTACCAATAAATCAGTTTGATGTTTGTGTTGGTGAGGCTGATCTGCTTTTGACATCATAGAATCATTTAGGTTGGAAAAGATCCTTAAGATCATTTAGTCAAACTCTTCTTTCCCATTGTACATGAGACACAATTTCAGCTCCAGTTCACATTGTCTTCTGCCTGAAGTTAGAAAAGTATTGCAGAATGGTCATTTAATTCACTTTTATCAAAGTCTGCACCTTGGATCTTCAGTCAGAGGTGAAGTAGTTATCCAGATGCAGTGTTCAGTAATCAGTAGGGATAATACACAAACAGTCCATCAGTGCTTGAAGCTATTCTATATGAGCCCTGCCAGGGCCCTAAATTGCTTATTATAGGCAAAACTGATGCATTACATTTTGTCCCCAACTTTTCTAAAAAATCACGGCATCATTTATGGAATTATTCCAATATATCAGGCTGGTAACTACTTTTGAATCAAGGTCATATTATATGGTTAGGGTTCTGAAATAAAACAACCACTGCATTCCCTCTGCAGCCTTGGTTGGAGACAAATGCACACTCATACATCCAAGGTTCTGCAGACAGTGGTACGCACCAGAGCTCAGCCGCAAGGGCTGTCATTGCTCAACTCGCCACTTAACTTTACAGGGCTTTTTTTCATTGGAAAGCCATTGAAGGGAAAATGATGCAGAAATGCATCCTGAAAACCTCTGTGAACTGGAGAAGTTAGGTGAGGACTTCTCACTTCCTTGCCAGTGGGCCTACTGATTAATATCCATAAAGGCTAAATGAATAGCTTGATTTTTAAGCAGTTTTGGACATGACCTTTTTAAGAGCTGTGCACTGGGCAGCAGTGCTGATCGGCTCCCAGCTAGACTGGGTCACAACATTTTGACAAAAAGGGCCTCTATGAAAAACACTAGTTTGTCAAAAAAAAAAAAATAAATCCACCAAAAACTTTTAATCAGATGTTTTGCATCACTTCATCTCCATTTTTAGGTTTTCCCCACTTGGTTGTAGATGCACATATATTTTATTCTGTGGGGCTCTGCTTTATGTGTGCAGGACTGTGTTCATACACATATACATATACGTGTACATATACACATGCAGGTTTGCCAGCTGCACATAAATCTCATACAGCTTATTTGACTGAGCCCTGCCATGCAGAATGCACACATGGAAATCCCTGTCCTGCAGCTCCTGCTCTCTACTCAGGACCAGACACCTCTGGATCTCCAAGCTCTAAAATGGTGGTTGGCAAGATATTACAGCTTCTCCATCATGAGGCAGAGAATGTTCCACCAGCCGGCTAGAGAGATCTCCCACTGCCTGGTCCAATACGCATGTGGAGCCCCCAGGAACTGGAGCAGATAATTGCTCCATTTTACAAATTATGAAATTGAAACCATTAAATAATTTATCTCATTTTCCGTAGTGTTTTTCCCCTTTCTGTGGGCAGCAGTTGTAAATCATAATAATGTACACGTCAAAAATGCATTGCAAAACTATTGAGTTTCCTAGGAACACTGTCTTTTGCTCACCTCTCTCTGCAGTTTCTTTTCTGGACTCTTCTGCAGGTCAGTTTTTAAGCAGCATAAATAACCATGCCCTGCAAATGCACAAAATATGCCAATAATATTTCACATGAATAAAACTGTCTTGTCCTGTTCTTAATTCCTGAAGCCATCCAGTATCTCTTATAAATTTAGCAAAAGAATGAAAGAATAAATTTCATTAGATTTCCTTTATTGAATGGAGCCAAGACAAAAAAGAACAAATCAGCAAGTGGCTTTTGAAGACTGTATTTTTACAGCACTGGAAGTTTCTGCTAAAAATTCATAAGTCTACTGTAGATTTTGAGTCATTTATAACTTGGTACAAGCAACTGGAAAAAGATCCTGGTGTTTGCAGCAGGTATGCATCTGTGTGTCTGTGTGTCTATTTACTTGCACTTTCAATTATGAAATTTGTATTCATGCTGGCAGATGAACACATGTGTGTGCTCACATGCACGATGTATATAGTCATGCATGCATAAAGCACAGCCCTGCAAAATACAAGTGCATATATATCCACATGGGTAAAACTCCAATCTTCTCTATAGAAATAGTATAAAAAGACAAATCCTCAGTAATCTAAATGATAAAAGTAGGTCTCTCCAAAGTCAATATAAAGAAGAAATTCTTTTACCACCCTTCACTATGCATTTTAACATTAAAAAATAGATGAATTGGAGTGGACTCTGCAATTAGAATTCTTTGATCTTTTTCTTTAAAACAAATAATGGCAGGGGGAGGAAGCACCTCATGCCATGTGCTATTAATAGTGTAGTAGAAAGAGCATGAAACACAAAATGGGAAAAGGATTTGAACAAAGGCATAAAGTTTTTTACAACTGTTACAAAAAGAAAGATGCATTATTACTTGGGTGAAGCCCTCCTATCTTCAGCTCTGTGCTGCAGGATTCGTCAGCTCTGGCTGGAGAGGTGCCTTACTTAACAGCTGCAAGACATTTATCCCCATAACCTAGCCCTACTCCATGTTCTTGCTCCCAGTCTGATGCATGCAGTCTGCTCCATTTTCCAGTAGTCCTGGCTCCTCTGCTGGCAATAGTAAGAGCGGAATGACTCTTTTCAGGGAGATGGAGCTAATGAGAGGAACTTTGGGTGGCCCTCCCTCTCTTGAATATACTTTTCTCCTGGTTTAGCTGCAATAGAGAAAGATTTGTCATCCACATGCCTTGGAGTGCACTGTAGAGAGGCCTCTTATCGAAAGCTTAAGGGGTGGCAGACACCTGTCTTTTGTGAGAATTTGGTACGAAAACAAACATATTGACCTAGAAATTCAGTCGCCTTGGATATGTGGTCTCTTATACTTCTTCTCTATCTGGAATAAAAAAGTGTCTGTTTATTCTCTTGCTTCAAAGTCAGTTAAACTCTTGGTAAATAAAATGTCTTTCTGGTGACTGCATCCAATTTGTTCATGATATTTAGGGGAATATGGGACATCAGGGAAATTACTGTTAATTTTCTAACAAAATTAAATGCATTGTAAACCCTCCAGTGATATCTGGGAATTTTTTCAGTGTGTGACACATGAGGAAAAAATGCAACTGCCAGCAGAGATTTATTTTCTTGCCCCTAAACTATGCTTGCGCAATCTGCTGCTTACTGCAGGAAAGCAATAGGAGCAGACAAGGTACATTTCGAATTGACTATCATTATCTTATTTCCCATGCCATCAAGCAGTGTTTTGGATAAGATAGGATTGGAGATATCCACATAAAATACTGTCCACTTTTAAGAGAAAGGAAAGAAATGCAAAGCTTACAAAGACCCATGTTTTTTTATTAAGGACTCATCTAAGGGTTCAGGGAGTATGTGAGCAAGTGATTTATACAAACTGACTAGCTAAGTGTGAAACAACTAAGCTGAATGCAAACAAGGGTGTTTTATCTGATTGTCAAGAACATGTATGACACAGTGCAATCTCTTTTGTAAACAAATCTGTAAAACTACTGATCAGAGAGGATGCCCTAATGGTAAAGGGATAAATAATTGCATAATGACAGTATTTATCTGAGAAATCATATTTTTTCAAACATGAAGCTCTACAAAGCAACCGCACTTCAGAAACTATTGTAAATTACAGTAACAATAAATATTCATCTTTAACTGAACAAAAATATTGTGAATAAATGTATCTTTAGTGCCCTCTCTCCATGAATAATAGTTTTGTTCTTCAGTGTGCAAAGAATTGTGCTTCCCCCATTCCTCCCCTGTGTTTCAGATTTTCTAATCAGCCAGAAGAACCCATTAATCTGGTATTACAACCTGCTCACTGTTTTCTCAGGCACACAAAGTCACGGAGCTGGAATGAGCAGAAGGTGGTACAACGCATTGCACCCTTCCTGATTAGCATTTATTATTACACCTTCCTGCTTCTCCACAAAATACAAAGGACTAGAAAGCATTTACTTTTTAGAACAAGATTGATTTATGGGCACCTTTTTTGTTTAGTAACAATTAATTTTTATATCAGACATTCATTGAAAAGCCTATATGTTTTGGCATATGAAGGCGTCATTTTGCTGTTGATGTTTTCTTTTTCATTTATTCTGTGAAGGCATTCAAGCCTTCCCAAGTGCTTTCAAAGCACACAGTGGTTACTGTAAAATAACAAAACTCTAAGAACAGCAGATGCAGGAAAGAAACCCAACTGAGAAGCAGAACTTAGCTCTTGGCACTGTTTTCACAGTGCCCTGGTGCCATTTTCATACTGCCCTACAGTCACCTCTTCCTGCAAACACCTGGGATGGTGGGTGCCACTTGAAATCCTGAAGCAGATGGCAGCACCAGTTTGAATACCTGTAAAAGCTGTCCTCATGCAAGCTGCTTTTTGCAAGGCAGTCTTCTTCCCATTCCCCTCATCTCTCTGGCTGCTCCGCAGTCAGTCACAACCTGCTCAAAATGAACCCGATTGAAAAAGCGATTCTATTTCCAATCAGGTCCATCCTCCCTGCAGCTGTCTCTTTCTCCCTGAGCACCAGTGGAGCAGGATGAAATTTTGTCCTCAGTGGCATGGGGAAGAACAAGTTACTCTTTCAGTTGGCTTAAACAGGTTGTGTGACTGCACATTGAGCTTAGCACACACAGTTGGCAAGTCTTCTGCCATTGCTTTGTCTCTTGGAAGTTACTTCCGCCAAGCATAACATCCCAGTCCTCTTTTTCCCTGCTCCATATAGATTTCTAGGCTGCACCATGCATCCAGGATAGCTTCAGGACAGGAGAAAGTGCCTGAGGAGGCACATAAACACTGTTGTGTCCCTCGTTCGAAGGACACAGCATCCAGAAGCATGCAATCATGCCATGACTGCAGTCATTTTAAGTACATGTCAGAGAACAGCTTTCATAAAGTAAGTGGATTTTCAGTTCTACTGAACTATTTACACTAAAGGAAATCACAAGGAGGAATTTTAGCCAATCTGGCATGTATATTTTGTAACTGGTCACTCAGGTTTCCAGTCTTTGATTAGTTATTCTAGACTTTCCATAGGAAAGAAGGAAGGAAAAATTTTGTAGCAAGAGATGTAATGGAGGTATGGAACTATTTCATATTCTTTCCTTGCCAGAGTCTCTTTAATTTACTGAGATTCCTTCTTATCAAAAGAGAGAGAAAAATAAGAACTGTGCTTCATGTATTTTTACATTTAAGTGACTGATGCTTTAATGAAACTTCTCTGTGTCATATTTCTGTCAAGAAACTGCAGGCTGGTACATGTGACAAGGCTGAATAAGCTCCTCTAAAGCACAGGCACAATAATTTTTTCATGACTAAAAACTCCTCTACAGATTTGTAGTAAACTAACACTAAGCACATCAGTATTTAGAGAAAAATAAACAAATTATAGAAATTAAGCAATACTGTTAGTGCAAGGGGTGAGTTGAATTTAATGGCTGTTATGTTTCTAGAGAGAGAAAAAAAAAAAAACATGTTTGAAATAATCAAAGTAAATATTTCCGTTCCATGGTTTTAGTGAACATCACCAAGAGAGCAGACTTGTTCCAGTTCCGTTTGTTCAGCTCACCTTTGGAAGAAAAGGTTGCCTAACTTGCTTTTCTAAAAGAAAACACAGACTATTTTTTTAATCTATATTTATGTGTTGCTATGCTGATGTAAGTATTAGCAAAGCCTTTTGGTATTCTTTCTTTGTTGGGAGAGGAGCACAATGTTGTTGAGCTAATCATCGTTATTTTTACTATTAACTGTTAACTTTCTGTATAGAGCTTGTGACAAACAATGAGAACAAAAAATGTGTCTTAAATTTTCCTTTTACTTAAGTGGAGCCAAGTTGACATATCATTGGAGGCCTCTGTTAGTTACTTGATGCCGTCAATGTTAAGTGCCTGTAAACTAGTTTCCCCTCCTAACAGATGAGTCCCAGTATCTAGTGCAGCACAACAGTTTTAGATGATGTCCTATTTAGTGTTAGAGTTTTCCAATTTTTTTCTTCGAAGAAATATATGGCAAATGTACCCAGCATTTTAAGAAAGCAGACATTACCATATCCATTTTTAGAATAGTGATTGCTGCAGTTTTTCTGCCTCCGTGCTTTTCTTTTCTATAAAAAACATAAATACAATTTCCCCCATCAATGCCATCCTATTCCGTTTGACAGACACTGATTTTTCTCCCCCATGTTTTGAATGGTGCCAAACTGGAACAGCTTATTTTGTTTAATAGGAATAAAAATACCAATTTAATTACCACTTAGTCCTGTCCTGCCAAAACGTGTTGATTTCTGTATAGCACTGTCCACTGATGCCAGTACAATAGTGAGAATAATAGTTGTTCATTTGCTGTTCTACGTTTAGCCAAAGAGAAAAAAAATTAGAACAGCCTCCTCTAAACCATATTGTCTAAAAGATGCTTTGTGACTTTAGCAGACCTTGGATCACGCCCTATTTGCTTGGCAGATAGAAGTATTAATAACAATCTTAATGTATTCATTGGAAGGTATAATGTTTAAAGATGTTTTTAATATTTTTTTTCTTTACAGTTTGGCATTCAGAAAATCTGGCATCAATTTTATTTTGATAGCAATAAACCATGGGTACAAGAGCATAGCATAGAGCCTAATTCTTTTTCCTTTCAATCCTAGTGGCTCCACACACTGCTCTTGCTTATGCCTGTATGGAAGTGGCAGAGCTGCAATAAAATCAGTGTTAACATCCCAGAGCTATAGCCAGGTTAATGGTAGCAGAATTTCACCAACATTTGTTATTCCAGTAAGCAGAGGAGCTGGGTTAAATGGATGTGCATAAAGTTCAGGAATTGCATGAAAACATCTCCTCATTTAGTGTACAGGGAACCGGGGAGGACTCCGAGTTCCACTAATTCAGTTACAAAGAAAACTGATCTCAAAACATCCTCATAAGTCCCTAGATTCCACAGTCTGGTTTTATGACATTCAGCAGTCTTATGGGGAAATATAGTTAATTCATATTCATAAATCTCTCTTAGATGAAACTGGAACTGGTTGGACAAATTTCCTTCTGTTGGAAAATGCTCATTTTAGGAAATAATTTTTTTTTGAGGAAGAATTAATGGAATGGTTCCCTGGCCACTGTCCTGGAAGTCGATGCGCAGCCAGGCAGCATCTTTCAGTGAAAACTGTTCCATTTTAAAATTTTTCACCCTCAAATAAAACATTTTTTTCTGCTGTGAAAGTTTTAGTAACAGATCTTTCTGCCAACACTGTCTGTGTGTTGTTATTAATATTTATGAAGATTACAATATATCAGGCAAGTAGCCTTGTGTGATGAACATTAGTTTTTTATATTACTTTGACCTTCTCTACACTGGACAAACATTTTTACTCTTGATCTCCCAATCTTTTAAAAGATTAGGACACAGATAATTTAGAATAATTAAGGAGCTCAAGTGTAGGATTTTACAATGTTGCCCCTATCTTATTGATTAGTTCTTTTTCATCCCCTTGGTACAGTTAGTGCAGCTCGGCAAACAGAGAAATTGCTCTTTCCTTTTAAGAGAAACATCAAAACAATAAATAGATCAGTCATAGCAGCTGTATTGATTTAAGACAACTTTGATATACACAATCAAACATTTATCTTAGGGGAGGAGGGAGAGACCACTATTTTTATTATCTGTATTGAGGCTCACTGGGAGAAAATGCTGTTAGGCAGCAAAATCTCTGCAGAGTGGCAGGGTTTTAAACACAATGAGATATCTGCAGTACATTTCCATATTAATCAAGAAGATGAGAGGCAAAAATCAATTTTGTCTGTTCAACTGTGTATGACATCTCCCTAAGAGCTCTTCCGTTGGGATGGAGTCATGCCAGCAAAGCTGGCCATAGGTTGATTGTTTATTTATGGCAAGGAAAGCATAAAGTCAGCTTAGTGGCAAAGTAACAGGAAAGATATTTCTCATAGGATGTCTATTCAGAAATCTGGCATTGGTACCTGAGAAATGTGTATTTCAGATCTTAATAACAATTGTGGTTTCCCACACAGAACAGGGCAAAAGGTGGTTTTTTTTTTGATTCAGAAGAATAAAAGGCCAAATTTACCAAAGGAATTGAGGAGCATCCAGATGTTTTCTGATAGTTATGGCAACACTAAGGAATTTGCCATATAGTTTTAGTATTAACAAGGCATCTTCATTATAACGTTAAGAAATTAATAAAACGTGATCCTCTAGTTTCATATTCTACATCACCCTTCCTGTACTGGAATAGACAATGAACCTTAAGATGTCCTCCTGTCACCTGCACTTTGGCTGGCCTCTATTACATCCTCCAATAATTCTTCTAATTCAAGATTATAAAATGTTGGATTACTATTCTTGTCATATTTGAAAGCTTACATTTACAAATTCTTTTGCAATGCAGTATCGAAGATATTATTTCACTGTAGATTTGTTCTTAAATATAAACATGTTTTATTTGGTGCTCTGTTCCTTTCCTAGTTATTACTAATATTCAGTGTGGGATTATGTGTACGGTGTAATGGTAGGCACTTTCAGGACTGCATTCTTCACTGCTCCTTTGAAAACCTCTGTGCTCTAGACAGAGCTACAGAAACAATTGGCTCAGGAGGCTGAGAGTGTGAATAGATCCCCCTCAGACTGCCATGAGGTGTTGTTAAGCTTTAGAATGCATTGAAGACTAACCTGAAGTTTGTATAGGGTCTGACTTTTGCCTTGCTCATTGCCAGTGTTCTCTCAAAAACAGTTCTGCCACACCAATCAGGATGGAATTCTGGCTTCTGTGGCAGTTCATTGGGTGAATGTATGTAGACCCCTTTATTCACATGCACGCAAATATCTTGAACCAGCTCCTTTGAACCATAGCATGGACCTCCAGGCTATGCACCCAGAGACTATCCAGACTCCTCACCCAGACCTAGACCCTTCACCAAGTACCCAGTTTACACCTTGGGTCTTTTCCAGCTACTAGTTTCCTCCTGTTTGCCAGATAGTCGAGCTTGAAGTTTGCTAGCAGGACATTACACATGCATACACAGAGTATATGATGCATACCTCCACTATTATTGCCAAACAGAAAATGTTTAGGAATAGAGTTCAATAAGAATATAGAGCCTAGTGCAGTGATCAGGCAGCCAAGTTTGCTGGTCACCAGTGGTTCCACATGGATGGCACTTTCATATGCCTCCTTCTCCCAATTTTCCCAGCTCATGTTAATCCATCTTTTCCTTTACCCTTGTTTTCTCCCAAGCTAAAAAAACACCCTAGGTACTTTTTCTTCATTGCTCCCTGTTCTGCTAGCCATCTGTGACTTTTGTTCAGCTGCCTACTCTGTTACTTTTTACCTCCAAGAAAATCTCATGCCAAGTCCAGCAGTGTCTCATGGTTTGCTCACTCATCTAAACCTCAGGCAAGGACTAGTCATTTGCCTGCATGCCTTAACAGATTAGCTTAAAACTGGATATTCATACTGAATAGACAGAGAGGAAATCTGTCAATTAAGCCTCATCACGATAGTACCATACAGTGTTCTCATACAAATAATAAAGTAAAAAAGGAGTCTGTGGACCTGAAGTAAAATAGCAGTTTTGGCATCACTACCATGTCTTATTCTGATTTCCTGAGACGAGAGTTCTTTGTACTTCGTTAAATGTAAGGTGCAGTTCTACTTTCCTCTTCTTGAGTTTTTTAAGTAAATCATAATCTAGCAGTAAAAGTTTTGGCAGAGTATTACAGGGATGTATTTCCTCTGTTATTATATTTCTAAAAAGCCGCTATGTACCCATATTTCATTTTTCAATTTTTACTTTTTATTTTGTTTCATTAATTTACCATCTAACTCTCTAAAGATTTTATGACCACTATTTATATTTAGTGTCATGATGGAAAGTTCACTGAGTTTTGCCTACATGGCGTAATAAATGCAACCCTCCTGCCCCCACCCTTGCTTTTGGTCAGAAGGCTGGGAAGCTACCAGATGACCAGTGTTTTGCAGCCCAGCGTTTTAACAGTTACATTCTTTTCCAAAACAGTCATTGCCATTCTTCAAGTTATAGTCAACTACAGTAAGTTGCCCAGTCTTGTTTACAGCTGATTCATCTCTCTTCTTGTGCAATCCACAGACTAGTGCATAGACAAATCCTTTGAAGCTTCCCAAATAAAAATTTATCCTTTTATTCTTTCACAAGCAACTATATGAACAAGCACTTCATAGTTCTCCATACATAAGTGTAAGATAACATATATGGGAGTAGAAAAAAACAGAAATCTCCTGATAGGAAATTTAAGAACGTCCTCCTTTTTTTCCCCAAAACAAAATATGCGGTAAGATTTTGTATAGGGCATGCAATCTAGTATTTCACCATTCTTTGTCTCCCTGAAGAAGCAACATTTTTAGAGATTTTATCCATAGATGCTTTTTTGAATTTCTCTGGAGAAAGCTCAGCCACTGCTGGACTCTCACTGGTAATATAAAAGTCGAAGAAAAAAGCATGCATGAAAGGAAAAACTGATGTCGCAGCCAAGCTAACATAGACCCAAAAAACGCCTTCCCCTATCAGCTCCCTGAGTCTTTCCTATCAGACTTTTCACATTTTCTTGCTTATAGAGAGGTGTCAAGAAAAAGGAGGTGCTAATTGTTTTTACAGGAACTTCGTATTTCAGTCTCTGGGGGGGGGGGGGGGGC
>JAOEHY010018084.1:17002-42926 GCA_025447955.1 Psilopsiagon aurifrons | reverse complement strand
TGCCCCATCCCTGGCAGTGTTCAAGGCCAGGTTGGACAGGGCTTGGAGCAACCTGGTCTAGTGGAAGGTGTCCCTGCAGAGGGCAGGGGGTTGGAACTGGATGAGCTTTAAGGTCTCTTCCAGCCAAAGCCATCCTATGGTTCTGTGACTGTAAGTGCTGAAAGATCATTTGTCTGTGGTGATTGGAAAGCTTTAGGCTCTTACTCCTCTACCTCAGTTTCTCAGGCTACTGATGACTCTTTTATGTACTTGCTGCAAGGGCTGTTTCCCTGTTCTAAGTATTGTAACTGGCTACTTCAGGGATAGCTGAGTGGAGGGAAGGCATGAGCAGCTTTACGCACTGGAGGAGTACAGCTGTTGTGTAGCCTGAGAGAGCCAAGGTCTGTTTTTTAGGAACTGAATAGGTAAGTTAAGACTGTGCCCTGCCAGAGGTGTGTTAGGAAAGTTCACTGCTGATACAAGGCATCTGCTTATGGACATAGCAAAGATCTACATTTAATCTGTGTCAGTATCTGCTTTCAAACAGGTTGAAACAGCAGTCTGAGAATTGCCTGGAAGAAATCACCTAGACTCTTTAAGTGTTTTGGTGTTGTGATGATCTCTCTCCTGAGAGATCTGCTGTTGGATCTCTGTGCTGAGATCCTTTCCCCTTGAATGGAAAACAACACAACGCTGTCAGCGAGACATTAGGCTTCAGCAGGATGTGCAGCAGCCTCACCACAGATCTGAGCTGTGCTTACGTTCTCACAGGGATCTGAAGAAAAATTTGTCATGGGAATCTCTCCAGGGCAGCACTGTAGGGGCTGAAGTGCAGCTCTTTGTGGCTGGGACCGTCTCTCCAGTGTTGCCATACAAAGCCTAGAACAGAGGTCTTTGACCTTTAAACACTATAGCTTTAAGTATGTTTTGCTTGCAAAATTGTGTACATATTTGTTGATATAAATTATGTACAGTTTTTTAACTTCTTATTTGTAGCAGGCCTTCTGTCCTTTCTCTATCTTGCAGTGAAATCTCCTCTAAAAACTAGTAGTTTCTCATGATAAACTCAGTAAGCAAAGAGGTCTGAAGCAGTTAATGATATTGGCTCTTTGCAGGGCTGCAGAGAAGGAAATCAGGCTCCTGGTATACAGCAAAGCTGGTACAGGAGCAGGGAGAGGAATCTCTCCAGTTTGATGAGAGGCTTGACATCATCTCAGAGGAGAAACAAAGCAGAGCAGGATTTGGCACACAGAAAGAAAAAGCAGCAAAGGCAGGATTTGGGGGGAAAATGTAGATTAAGCTAAGCAGGGTGAGCAAAAAAGCTGTTCCAGTCTAGGTGAAAGTGCTGCTGTGCTTCCCTGGTATATCTCATCCGCAATGTGAGGCTTAACATTCCTGCCTGGCACGTGGGGGCTTGGGGAGGGAGCAGGGAAGGGAGGACCAAGCTGAACACAAAGAAGGCTGGTCTCTCACCGGAATGGCATTCAAGCCATCTCAGCTATCCAAAGCCCCAGCTGCTGGCATGTGCACTCAGCCTGCAGCCCAAGCACACAAGAGGCAATTACGGCTCACCTCGAGCCCAGGCCTGTTGTGGGTGAGGGTTCCTTTTAGGCCTGCTTTTATTCAGTGTGGGGGTTCCTTCAGCAAGCAGAAAGTTCCAATCTCTCTCGTGTTTTGGAGCTAAAAATGGGAGCAAATGGGAATACTGGTTTGTTTCAGGCTGTCCTGTGCCTGGGAGAAGGAAGGAGATGAAGTGATGATACACCATGTTTGTGTGACTTTTGCATGTGTGGGATGAAGCAGGGTAAATATTTGTTAGCTAAAATACCAGCTGAGAAGGGGTAGGCTTCTCTTCCTTGCTCTCACTGTGTGGACCTTTCTCTTAGCTTTTCTCTTGTGTGTTCAGATCATTCCCTGAGCTGTCATAAGGTGTTTACATGCAGAAAGGGCATATTTCACAGAGGAACCTCTGAGTTCCATGCCTGGGGATTAAGCATCCCAAAATGCAGATGGAGAATAGTGAGGTTTGCACAGTGGATGCTGCTGCTGATTGAACTCTTGTGTGCTCAGAAGCAGCATTGTGGTATTGTGAAGCTCCTCCAAAATGACTGTGAGGGGCACTCACAGGGGATGATCACTTCCTAGGTATAAAGGAGAGCAAAATCTCGCTCTTGCAACCTGCCTAGGCAACAACATTGGGAAGAAAAGGGATACATGCAGCTTTGACATTTTCTTCGTTCTTGTTAAAAACTATGCCCCCTGGGTCTGTGTATTGCCTTCTTCCCTAAAATCCTCATCAAATGTAGGATACAAGGGCTGAGGTTTTTGTGTGTTGATGCTTACATGGCCTTGGTTTCTTCTGACAGGGACACACATGCAGCAAAGGGATGCACTGACTTGTCTCCCAGACCACTCAGTCCAGATTGTGTGACCACTGAGTTTCAGCCCAGCAAAAACACATGGTCAGGAGGAGCTAAGTTACGGCTGAAGACCAGGTGAGAATGTGTCTATCTGTGTCCCTGTCTGCTGTGTTTTGTGGCTGCTGCTCTTGGAGAACAGATGGCAAACTCCACTTTCCTCTCCTGGGAGTGAAGGCAGCAGTGCTGCTGGAATAGAGCACTGTGAAACCCCAGCGTCTGCAGCATTAGGTGGTAGAAGAAGTCCAGGACAGTTTCTCAATCTCATGCCTACATTTTTTCATGTCTTCCTTGCCCTCAGCATGGTGCCATGGAAATAAATTCACTTTTTGAGCCTTGAGTGAAACATCAACTGGATGTCTGACTCCACTAGTGTCGTGACAGAGCTCGACTTCCTTCCTTTGTCCATACAGCTTAGGACCAAATCCTCCAGCTTTTACCCAGCTTTTTCTGGCATCAGAAGAGCCTCTTGCATTACTGAGATGGTAATCTGGATGACCTCCTATATTTTTGTGTCTCGGTCTTCTGGGATTTGCACCATGACGTCAAAACAGTGACTTATTGACAACACTGAATGCAGGCCAGACACACTGATTTCCTGTAGCTGAGGAAATGTGGCCTGCCACCTGTTAGTGAGCAGCTGAGAAGGGAGTGCCACATGGGAAGTCACATTCTGATTTTATCACCATACAGAAAGGATGCACTTCTGTAGTAAACTCACTGACCTCAGTGGTGTTGCTCCAGGTTTTAGCCACTGCAGAGAGTTATGGATGCTAACCCTGCATAAGCCTAGGTGGCTGCAAAAAGAGGAGAAAAAGCACACCTCTTCCCCCTGTGTTTGTGTGTGTAACCTCACTAAATGTGTATTGCTTACCTCCATCTCTTGGATGGAGCAGATTTTGCAGGCAGAAATCTCCCCTCAGGGTAGTTTTATCAGGGAGGGATTCAACTCTGAGAAGAGAGTGGGACTCTGCCATTCCTGAGGTATGTGACCCACAGCAACTTTGGGAAAAGAGCTTCCATACATCTACTACCTTCCTATAGCAGTGAGTTATTCAGCATATGCTGTCTGTAAATCCCACTTGCCTGTCCATCTAATAGCAGATCTTCACAGAAGCTCCAAAATTTACTGTTGGATTAATTTGGCTGCAGAGCCCTTGTTTTACTTTACTTTTCCGGCAGTCAGAGATTGTGCCTGCATATCTCAGCTTAACTCAAGCTGAAGCTTTGGTTGCCAACGGGAAGTTGCTTTAATGTATAAGAATTTGAGTGTGGGAGGGTATCAGACTCGGCAGCCTTTGCTTTGGCCACAGGACTGGATGCAGTTTCTCCATCTGTTTGCTTTCTGCAGACTCACCCCAGGCGATGAAAGCTCCAGGCTGTCAGCAGTTTGATCGATTTCTGGAATTTGGGGTGATGAATGAATGGCCTCCATTGGAGGGGAAATACAGAGCTCAGGTTCCTCAGGTGTTATTGAGCATCTGTGGAAAGGGGCAGTACAGCACCAGTCTGCAGCTCACCCTCCCAAGTGTGCACTCAGTGATTGCTCACTGAAGCTTTGCCTCGTTTCCTCCACTATGCAAAATAAAGAAGGCCAGGGTGTACTGCCAGCCAGTGCAGCCATGTTACTACAGCTCTACACATTGGTAAAGGGCAATCTGAGATGAGAAGGAGGGAAAAATAGGTCTAGAAATTTAGATGCAGAGGTGTTACTCATCAAAAAGCGTTTATTGCCAAAGTATTGCCTGAAGCAGAAGACAGATTTGTTGGCTGTTCACTGGCTTGAGTTATGTTAGATCACTGCAGGTTTGCTATTCTGCTCACCCCACTGGTGTAAGACCCAGTGATATACTCAGGGATGAGTAATATACTCAAGGATTCACTCAGAGATGAATCCCTCCCTGATAAAACTACCTTGAGGGGAGATTTTGCAGCCACCTAGGCTTATGCAGGGTTAGCATCCATAACTGTTTGCAGTGGCTAAAACCTGGACACCACCACTGGGGTCAGTGAGTTTACTACAGAAGTGCATCCTTTCTGTATGGTGATAAAATCAGAATGTGACTTCCCATGTGGCTCCCTGCAGGAACAGTGGGAAGGTGGGAATTCCCAGCTAGGAGTAACTAACAATTCACTCTGGCTAGTTCACCTGAATAGCTAAAAGTTTTAACTCCCCTTCGTGCCTTTTTCTCTTTTTTAACTTGCAGTACCTCAGCAAGCAGTCTGTAAACATATCCCCTCCCCATATGTGTGTATATAGGTACATACATTCAGCACATGCACCTAAAGGACTTTCCTCTTCTCTCCCATTTGTCATTTCTACATGAGCACTTTGGTGTGTAGTTTATTAGTGTTGTCTGTGATTTGTTGCCCTGTAACTCCGAGAAGAAGCCAGCTATGGTCTGAAAGCTGCCCTGAAAATCCCCTTGGTTACCTGCCATGACTCATTGTCCACGTTCCATTGGGATAATCGGGCTTACAGGGCAGCGTTCCTGCTGCCAGCCACCAAGTTCCTCCTAAGCACTGAACGAAAAGAGGAAAACACATTCCTTCCATTGTTTTGAAGTCTCTCCTGTTGCAAGTTGCTGTGTGTTTGATATCAGGGTGAGAAAGAATCCAAGCTATGCTTGTTTTTCTGTCTTTTTAACAAATTTACTGGCTGGAGAAGAATGAGGAAAAATTATTTGAATTAAGCCTGTTGGACCAATACATCAATCCAGGTAAATCAGTGCAGCTCTGTGGCTTCTGCAAAGTCATGGACAGGGGAAGCCACTGTAGGATTTGGCTGCCTGTGCCCTGGCAGATGATGTGAATGCCTGGAGCAGACAAGAAATAGGATCCTTCTCAAAGACTTTAAGTCAGCTGTCTCTTCCATGTCTGTTCTTTCTTCCTCTCTTTCCAGCAAAGGAAACAGAGTAAAATTGTAGCAAGAAGTGGAAAGCTGCAGAGTCTCTAATACAGTGCTCACCAGCTCCTCATTCTAGCCTACACGTGCTCCAAGTACCAGGCAGGAGCCTGTCTTGGCTTCCACGTGTCTAAGCCGCGCCTGGTGTGAGCAGCACAGATGGACTATCCTGGCAGCAAGTACTTTCTCAAAATAACCCTCTGAAATACTCTCTTTCGCAATTTAAATCATACTTAGAGTGTTTGCTTGGTAATGCTTTCTTTCAAAAAGAAGGCTGTCAGAAGATCCCAGTAGGACGACATCTGTGAATCCAGTAATCAACAAGAGTGAAGCTTGTATACATCACCTCTCACACTAATAACCAAGGCCCCACTGTTCCTATTCAAGCCTGTTGTCTGGTTAGTGTCAGGGAATGTCAGTAGGACCCTTTCTTTGTGTAGGGCAAAGTTCTCAATCTAAATATTGCCTGTCAAACATATGCTTAGGCTTGAGAAAATGAAGCTGCAGCAGCCGGCCCAGCTCCTGCACTGCACTCTGTGGTAGGCCTGTGATTTGCGGAGATTTTATGTAAGTCAATTCGAGGCCTTTGTTTCCTTTCTTTGAAAAAGGATAAATGCCCCTTTCTTGGATAAGACAACCAAAGAAATGTGATAACCCAAAAGTGTGATGTACAAGACCAACAACCATTAATTACAATGTTTGACTGTTCCTAAGTTCAGCTAAGGAGTGACCGTTCTCATAGCTGCCATCACCTCTGAGTTATCCCAGCATTTTCTTCTGCAGCCTGGGATGGGGAGCATTTCTTTCAAAAAAAAAAAAAGCCAATTTGTTTTTTCTGCAGACTCTGGCAAATTTTGCTGCAGCACTTGTGTTTTCATGCACCCTCAGCCATCCACATCTTGGCCCATACCAGAGGCAACGTAATGAACACTGCTGTGGCCTTAGTCACTCCCATACACAAAATAATCTTTCTGCACCATTTCTCTCTGCTCTCTGCCTGCTTTTAGTGAAAGCAGGGAGAGAAGAGGAGGATGAGAAGCAGGTTGTTTCCTGCATGTGGAGCTGAGAAAAACGGTAGGAAAAAGTATGTACATCCAGACACGTGGCTGTCACCTCTGCTTTCTCACAGCACTTTTCTTTCCAGGAGTGTGGTGGGCAGTTTCTCCCAAACACTTGGTGGTGGTGGTGGTAGGAAATCTGAGCAGAAACCTCTGATTCTCCACTTCCTCACCACAGAGGGACTTCAGGCTGCCTGGTACCTGTCTCTCAGCTCTGATGTGGCCCTCAGGGCCTGATCCAGCACAGGCAACCAAGTGATGCTTATCAAAGGGAAAAACAAATAGCGTCTGACACATCAACTGGAAGCAACATGCAGGCACGACACCTGCCTCTGCCACTGGGAAAGAGGCTGGAGAGAGAAATGAGGCCAGAGGGGCCTTGGGTAGAGGCCTGAGCTTGGCTGGGCTATTTTTATCAAGTTTCCATCTTTTTTTTTTTCTTAGTTTAAGACTGAGGCTGCTAAAATCTGTGAGATAATCTGAAGAGATTTCCTGGGTGGGCCATCGTCCTTTAAAAGCTGCGGAGATGAACATACTGTGGAAAAGAATGTTGTTTCTTGGTATGAGGACATTCACGCATTTCACCTAAATCTTATGAAATGAGGGGGTTTTAGTCTGAGCATAAAGAGGGATTTGGGGGAGGAGACTCTCCCTGCCCTATGTGGGTAAGAAAACACTCTTGCCCAAGATGCATGACATGAAATATCATTTCATATAGTTCAGGACTTTTTTCTAAAGAGTCCTTTTTTTTAGTCAAAATTATGAAGGGACAGAGCTCACTCCAGGTGTCTCCTGCCACAGAACTTACCAGAAGGGCTTAGCTGAGCCTAAAAAGAGAGATCCAGTGAAAGACACACCAAGCCAAAGCCATTAGGGTCCAACTTCTTTCAAATTGGCCTCATCTGTTATGCTTATTTTTAGAACCATGGCTGTATGTTAATTAAGAGCGACATTGCTTTGAGTAGATTGTGGCCTTGCTCTGTAGAGACCCTAATAGGCTTCTGAGTGCTTTAGTTTTTCCTTCATCTCCTGCTCAATAGCCAGGCACAGGGACAGCAGCATCGCATTAGGATGCTTGTAGAACATATCCCTGTTATGCTAGTGCTCCTTTAGATGTGTCCATCTTGGAGACAGGTGAAAATTCAGATTGTTGTTTCTGCTTTCTGTTGATGCAGGTACACCATCACCCTGGGAGCTTACACATGAATTGCTATGATCAGGATCTCTCTGTGTAGAAAGAGCCTACTGCAGCAGGCGGCAGGGTACAACTGAGGCGGTATTACCTCTGCCACGTAGTTATTAGTGTAACTTCTTAGTTACTTATTAGTAACATTTTAGTTTAAAAATATCACCAGCTTGAAATCTTTACCCCCATGAGGATGACATGATAGAGATGGGCAGCTGCCTTTTTGGCTTGCTTTCTTACTACTGGATGCCTGGGATCAGATCCAGAAGGTTTGCACTTGCATTCCAAGTATTTCTCCTCTTTTACAGGAGGAAGGTGTCTGCTGCAGGACACCCTTCCTTCCTACTTCCCAGATGAATGGGCCAGGCCATCCCTTCCAGCCCCACCAATCTCCCACACAGTCTCCTAGGCCACAGAGCTGCTGGGGGGAGGGAAGCATATCCACAAGGATATGCTGCACATTTGTCTGTGATGGCACAGTGACCCTCTTGGCCTTAGTTCTCTTAAGCTTTTCCATCTTTCTTTGTCGTGTTAACAGCAGCAGCTAGTCAAACTCATCCCTGCAGGTCACGGAGAATGTGTCCCAGGGACCACTGCTCCTGCCTGGATCCACAGGTAGATTCTGCTTCTTGGGGAGAGATACTTTCCTTGAAAGACTTTATCTTCAGTGTTCCCTGTCTCTGCTGAGGAGGTTTTTGAAGCTTGCTGGGACAGAGGAAAAAATGAGCATCCTGTCAGTGGTAGAAGAATAATTGTTCATAAATGGTCTCTATTCAGACATCTCAAATGATGTGTTTGACAGACATGAGACTGATGAAAACTCAACTCTCCACAAGCTCTGTGGGTGTGTTGCAGTAGAAATAGGTCTCTTTACTGGGACATTGATGACTCTGTGTTGCTAATTGGTCAGCCACAGCATCCCCTCCCTGACTTGCACTCATTAGCTTTCTAAAAGGCTGAGTTACATCCTGTTATTATCTGTGAGGATAAAATTCAGTCTGTGTTTCCTGAGGGAAGGCGCTTTCCTTGTGAAACCCTTCTCTTCTACCTGCAGTATCTTCCTTTGATACTCTTATGCTATGTCTACTCTACAGAGCGAGTATGGCTTTGGATGGTTTTAGTTTGTAACCTTAGGAAAAAGATAAACCAGTCTTTCAGTAACACTGTGAAGAAAGCTTTGGGTGGCTGTTCTGTAGATGCTGATTCATTTGTAGAGTTAGTAACAAAGTATCTTTATAAAGTTCCATCACTGTTTTGCATACAAAGCATTAAAATAATCTAGGGATTACAGGGAAGAACATGCTCAGCTCTTCGCAATAAGCACTAGCTGCAGAGCTATTAATGGTAAAGGGCCTCAGGAATGTCAGTATGGTCCTTGCAGCCCAGACGGCATCAAGCCTCTGCCAGACTGCATTAGAGGAGACTGCTAATGTGCCGGTCACGTTTCTGTCTGAAAATGCTGTGGCTCGTGTAGCAACAAGGAGCATCCAGATAACAGCAGCTGGACAAGATTAAAGACTATTCTTTTCCCTTTTTTCCAGTTTACATGGTGAATTTGGCAATATCTGGTGGGTAATCAGTGTTGCTGCTGCCTTGGAGCCTATTTAGATGCCAGCACTGCACCAAGGTCCTCTGCCTTCTCTGGTTATCTTTGCTATGAGGCATTTGTTGTGATGCCCAGGTTATCTGATCACTGGAGGTGTCCATGAGGAAACAGGGGTCTCTTTTCCAGCTTTGGCATTTACAACAGAGGGCTCACTTTCTCCTTTATCTGAAGTGGAGAAGTTTTTAGTACTAAGATTGTCCAGATGTTTTTACAAGTATGGTGCAGGTACAGCCCTTGAGGAACTAGTGTGAAGGATAGGGGGATGAGGTAGTTTTGTTATTTTTGTTGTTATTATTATTACCACTATTGCTATTATTACTGCAGTTCTGCATTTTGAAATCCTACAACTGCCTGGAACAAACTGTGAGCTGTTGCTCCTGGTTTTGTTGAAGGCAGCTGAGCCATGCCAAATTTATACCGCTGAAAGATCTAGTGATTTATTTGGCTTCACTTAAGTCAGGAATTTGCAAGCTTTATCACTCAGCCAGTTTGTCTGGGATGAATCAGGATCTCATGTTGTGGGCTTTACAAAAATGATTCTGCCCCACTTGATTAAACTCTTTTGAGTTTAATCTTGCTCTGGTTTTTATTGCTTCCTAAGCTGTGCTCTGCAGTAAACCAAGTGTAACCGACAGCCATTGCAGAATTGGCAGATTAACCATGTTCAACTCCCCTTCGATCTGTAACAAGACATGGCTGTTCTCCTTTAGAGAACACTGTGGAGTGAACACTGTGGTGCTCACTGCCTTGTTGCACACCAGTTCCAGTACTTTCCCCTAATTAGGCAATAATAATTATAAAGAAAGTGGGTAGATTTAGATTAGACATTAGGAAGAAGCTCTTCCCTGTGAGGGTGCTGAGGCGCTGGCACAGGTTGCCCAGAGAAGTTGTACCTGCCCCATCCCTGACAGTGCTCAAGGCCAGGTTGGATGGGGCTTGGAGCAACCTGGTCTAGTGGAAGGTGTCCCTGAGTGTGGAACTGGATAAGGACTTTAAGGTCCCTTCCAACCCAAACCAGACTGATTCTACAATTCTATGCTAAGCTTAAGGAGGAAGGGTGAAGCAAGGTGCTATTTTCAGGTGCTACAGAAGGCTGAAGCTGTGACCGTCTTGGCATTTCATCAACAACCCCCCACAGGCACTGGCAGCATCAGCTGTGCCTTGCTTTTACACCCTCAGAGCTGCAAGGAGAGTCTTTCGGTTTATTCACTGGAGACAGGATCAGACCCAGTGTTCTCTGCCTTTCAGTGCACATATTTGCACAAACATCCCCCATACTTCCATCCTGGAGATGCCCTGCGTGAGTCTGTAACATGAGCTGGAGATCATCTGTACTGCAGCGCTTCTTCTCTTGGCTTAAGCTTGGCTAAGATTCGGTTACCCTTAATCCATGTTTTTAGGATCAGGTAGGTGTGGAAACAAGGCAAGGTTATCCCGCACAGAGCTGGCATGGCATGTCTTCTGACTGAAATTCACAGCTTTGCTGTCCATCTGTTGTATTATTACAAGGATATTGACCAAAAGGATTTAAAATACCCGTGGCTCAGAAGACTGGCTACACAGCTTCCTGCAGCTTTTTGCTGATCAAATCAAAGGATAAGATGCTTTGCTGTGATCATTCAGTTTACTTTCACAAGTAAAATTAATGCTGGGGGCTCGTTCTACTCTAAGGTACAGAGAGTCCTTAAATCTCTGCAACGGAAAAGGCAAGAATGTGGCTTATTCTGAACAGTTTGTCAACTTCCCATCCGGCAGTGTTCAGCTTCCTCATTTCTCTGGGCAAGAAACTTAATAAAAGAGCTCTGTTTTAAACAACACCTACACATGTAATGGTAAAGCAGTGCTCAGTTCAGCTTGCCCTATGTATGCCTCCATTGCAGCTTTCCTTAAGACAGCCCTGTCACAATAAATGTTAAAAAGAAAAGAACGTCACTTTTTCTTTCCTCTTTTAGCTGCTGATGAGAAAGTGATCTGTGCTTCTGAAATCTGTATGGAAAAACTACTGGTGAAATGGTTCTACCTCTCACTTTTTGCCAGAGCTTTTCCATGTCATAGAACATCAGCCAGTGCTGGCGTTTACTTGTGAAAGATCTGACCCTAACAATCATTTTTCACTTTTTGTATTCCCTGTCCCATTTCTTTTCGCTGTCTTAGGCAGTACTCTTTTGGCATCTGGTATCCATCTGCAGAGGGCATTTGAATCTGTTTACTGACTTACTCAGGACACGATTTACTGTAACATTTTCAGTGAGACAGAGACTTTAAAGATGTGTCATACCTCTTTTTGCATTTATGCTTTCTAAGTAGTCAAGGTTGTCTGCAGGCTGTCACATTTGGGACTTCAGTGATACACAGGCCTAGTGCTGTTCCTTGTTCTCACAGGGAGAATTAGGAGCTGTGGAGATGAGGGCTAGAGCAGGGGGAGAGATCGCCCCTGGAAAGCAGTGAGAAGATTAAGGACAAGCCCAAAGGCTGGGGGGGAGCAGAGTCTGCAGCATGTTCAGGGTACTTGATTGCTAATCCCCTGCTTTGACTTTCCATTGCACCATTATGTGCTTTAAATAAGGTTGCTGGTACTTTTTATTCCTGCTAAGAGCTGATGGAGGCTGGCCTGAGCCTTGGTGGTTTGGTGACAGCACATGCTGTGGGGAGACAGCTGAAGGACGCATACTGTGGCACTTGGTAGTCACGTCCCTTCCTGCATTTTTATCAGCACTGAAGAGAGATCAAAACAGCATTGTGCAGGCTCCCACCCCCTCATGGTATTGGATCCTTTAGATGACTTTGCCAGCTGCCATTTGAAAATTAAGAGAACCTTTTGAGAAAAGCACTGCTTCAGCATCCATCACAATCACGTGTGGGAGTCCACATGTAGCTCAGCATGTAAACTCATCCCTGTGGATGGGCCCCCAGGCTTGTCCCAGGTGAGGAAGCTTCTGGCTGGGAGGTAGAGGGGAAGACCCTCTGCATTTGTCAGTAACTCCTTCTTCTGCCTTGTGCGCCCATGCCTCTTGTCTCACAAATATTGAGGGAGTGTTGTGTGAATGTCAGGAACAGTGTGTGATTACTGCTTGATTCACCGGAAGAGGTGAGAATATAGCAGTGAAACAGAAGTGAACATGAGCAATTTTAAACGTGGCTTGTTGGTGTTACTTTGCATTTCATTTACATCTTCCATGGAAGAGCTGGCCTGTTGCTGATGTGCAAAATCCTTCTGCTTTCACTTAGGCGGAGTGAAACTGCAGGCCGCCCTCATTCCTGGCATTCAAGCAAACTTGCAGAGAGCCAGCCCAATTCCAGCATGATGCAAATATCTCAGGGTACGCTTGGCATCCCTTGGCGTCAGTCCTACCACTCCAGGTAAGCACTACACGGCTGCAATCCTCTGCTTCTTGGGCAGAGAGGTAAAGCAGAATCACATCATAGAATCATAAGAGGGTTTGGGTTCATAAGGGACCTTAAAGCTCATCCAGTTCCAACCCCCTGCCATGGGTAAGGACATCTTCCACTAGACCAGATTGCTTAAAGCCCCATCCAACCTGAGCTGATAGGTTTACAAACAGCCAGGTAGTTAGGATTAGAGTTAGAAAGGCTTTGGTTCTTGTTTGGTTACCCAGATAAAGTAAGTGGCTGTGTTTTCCTCCTTTAAGTGCTCTATGAGGTGATTAACAGCTAGGAAATTAATTACTTTTTAAAATCCCCCTTCTCACCAGGATGGGAACCCACTGTCAGGGTGTTAATGCAGCTTTCTATGGAACCTATCGCAGGAGCTAGAGTCTTGCTCTGCATCCCCTGGGCTGTCCCTGTGTAGAAACACAGCATGGTTTTTTTCCCCAGCAAAGGAAAAGAAATCCAAAGTAAAAGTTAGCCTATAAAAAAGAGGAAAAAAAAAAAAAAGAGGAAGGAAAGGGTGTGGGTGCAGGGCATCTGTGCCTGTCAGCATAACCAAGCCACTCTCAGGAGCAGCCAACTCGTGCAGCACCAACAATACTCCCCGGCTGAGAAGTTCAGCAAGGGATTTCCTGGTTTGGGCTATCACTTTCTGCAGGGGTCAGCTCTATCATAGCTGTATGTGCATGGCTGCTTCTCTAAGAAGTTAGCACAGCGGTTTATCAGTCCCCAAAAGACTAAACTAGGAACCTTACCGCTAAAGGTGGTACGAGGCCACTCTGATTTTGGCCATGGGAGAATGGAAGTGGTGATGGGGCTGTTTCTGTGAGGCCATGTACTGTGATGAGTATGGGGAGGAGACAGACCCCTCAGCTACCATCAGCAGTCCCAAAATGTACTGGGGGTAAACCCTGGGGCAGCTTGAGGGGGTTCAAGTTTAAATTCTGCCCTTGGAGGGTTTTCCCTGGAAAGGCAGAAAGGGTTTCAGGTGTGGGAAACTCTCCTTATAGCCGTTGTATTAACACATTTCTTTTTCAGGCAAGACTGAGCCTTGGCAGAGGGGAGGAAAAAGAAAATAGCATTTAAAAAAAACATGAGGAGATGGTTGTAGAAGAATGTATGTTCATCTCTGGCCTTCGGCACAGATCATGCTGTAGCAGATTCATTTCCCACCGAGGGGCTTTGCTTCCCAGCCACAGCTCCTGGCAGAGCCTTTGGCAGTACAGCTCAGTCTCCGAAGAGGAGCACGGGGAACATCTAGTGGCCAGCTGGCCAGGGCTGTGCTGGGCACTGCCAGGGAGATACTTACATGAAACTAAAATAGAACGGTGCCTTTAAACGGGTAGGCCAGCTTTCCCCTGAGAGTTGCTGTATCTCCTTTTGCCTGTGCCTGTGTTCCTTTGCATCCCTCTGCAGAGCTGCTGCTTTTTTCCCTTGCAGGCAGGATTCCTCCTGCCTTTCCTCAACCTTAACAGCTTTCCCCTCCCTATCTGTCCTTTGGGGTTGTGGGTATTAATCCAGCTACAGGTGGAAGTGACTGGTTGGGGTACAACTGTAGGAAGTGTTAGGCTTTTCAGCAGATGCTTACTGCGGAGGGTTTTACCTGCTGTCTCCTTGATTTCCAGGCTGCTGTGCATCCCCAGCTCCCCTGCTACACAGAGCAGGGTTAGGTTTGTTATTCCAGGGGTGCAAAGCAGGTAGAAATGGAGCTTGCCTTTCCAGCTTGCATTCTGGCAAACCCAGGCTCCTCTCCATTCCTGCTTCCAGCTCCAAGCCTTGCTCTGACACCCTTTGCATGCGACAGCAGTCTTTCCTTTCATGGTACTTTCCCGTGGCTCTGCCAGCACAGCGCAGATAGTTGCACAGGGAACTAGAGAAAAACAGTGTCTAAGGGAGTGGAGCTGGGAACAGAGGGAAGAAGAGTGAAATCCTCAGCTACAATCCCAAATCCTCAATGCATTTGCTTGAATGTGGGAGAAGAGATTATCCAGGAGAAATTGCCTCCCCTGTAAGGAGGGACTGTGGCTGGCACAAAATGCTCCCTTCTCACTGATTTCTGAATATCGGTCTTTTTGAAGGCAGTGAGTCCTCTTCTGACACACCTGTACCTTAGAGCAGGTGCCAAGATGTCCTGCGTGTCCTCCTATGTGAGGAGGTGGCTGTGAAGACTTCCTGGGGAATTGTCAAACCCCTTCTACTGTTGCACCTCCCACTTGCCTCCACGCACAACCACATGCATCTCTTCTCTGTCTTGTCAGTTGAATTTTCTCACAGCAAACAAACTATCCTTGGGACAGCTGAATTTCCAGGAAGCCTGCCAGGACATAGCTTTCCTCTCCATAAAAAGAAATGAAATGGGGAAAAAAAGGAAGAGATTAGATTCTCCCCAGAGCGCCTCTCGTGCTCCTCTCCTCCTCCTCGGTGGCGTCGGGACTCCTTCAGCTTTCCAAGTGCCTTGGATAGGTTTGATGGGTGGGGTTGATCCTCCCTGGCTCCAGTGATGTGTACCATCTTTCTGTCTGTATTTCCCTCCCACCCTTCTGTGGTAAATAATTGCCATGTGTTGCAATGTCAAGCAGTTCCTCTCCATGAACTGGGATGACTGCAAACAGGGAATGGAGTAAGGCCCAAATAAGGGTTTTCATCTCAAAACTAAACATCTTGCTTCTGAGCTCACTTATAAGTTGTTGTGCCTCTCCTCTGCTGGCAGTGCGTTTTTACTCTCCTCTTGCTCTTCCCCAGCTCCTCCACCAGCGATCTCTCTGGCTATGAGCATGGCTATCTGAGGAGAAGTCCTGACCAATACAGCTCCCGGGGCAGCATGGAGAGCTTGGACCACTCCTCCCCTGGCTACCACCCTTGTCACCTGTCCCCAGCCAAGTCCACCAGCAGCACTGACCAGCTCTCCCACCTCCACAACAAGAGAGACTCTGCCTACAGCTCCTTCTCCACCAACTCCAGCATCCCCGAGTACCCAGCTCCTCCATTCGGCAAGGAGTACTCCTGCTCCACAGACAGCATGCAGCCCCAAGGTGGCCTGCACGAGAGGATCAGGCAAGCTGACATCAGGTATGTCAAGACAGTCTACGATGCCCAGCAGGGGATCTCCAAGGAATACGAGGTGAAGTCCTCTGCCTTGCTTCCAGGCTGTGAGGCCCAGGTTTCACTGGATGGTTGCGGTCACAGCAGGCTTTTCAGCCAGCACAACACAGCTCCCTCCTGGGCTCAGCCAGGCCAGGGCTCCTTGGACAGCAAAAAACAACCCCCCAAGGGACCTCCCTTGCCTCCCACCCGCAGTGACAGCTATGCAGCAATCAGACATCATGAGAGGCCCAGCTCATGCACTGGCCTTGATCTGAACAAGCCTGGTCGAACCCAGCCGAAAGGGACCTGGCCTCTGCTTGTCAGCACCCTGTCCCAGGGGCCAGTGCTGAAAACCCCCTTTGGAGAAGGACATCTGCACACCGTAGTGGAGAAGAGCCCAGAGAGCAGCCCCACCATGAGGCCCAAGCAGAGCTACTCCCAGCCAGCCCAGCCGGGGCAGCCCCTGCTGCCTACTGGTGTCTACCCAGTACTCTCCCCAGAGCCGCACTATGCTCAGGTGCCCCAGCCTTCTGTAAGCAGTAATGGGATGCTTTATCCAGCTCTGGCCAAAGAAAGTGGGTATTCTCCACCAATTCCAGCTTCTTATGACAAGGCCATAGCCAGCAGCACCCAGGGCCTTGATGAGAATGAAAGCCAAAGCACTACAAACAGATCGACCGTCTTCTACCAGCCCCTAGCAGCTGAGACAAAGCACGACGCTCCAGCAAAAGTTCTTCAGCAAAAAGCTCCTAGCATGGCAGGCCCAGAAGTCTGCCTGAGCACCCCGAGAAGGGAGGAGTTGTTACCTCCTTACAAAGGACTACACAGCAACCGAGAGGCCAGCACAAGTACTGCACAGGCCTCCAAACACAGTTTTCAAGCTCCACAGCCCCAGCTGAGGAATACTGCTGAGAGAAGAGTCCCTTACCAGCCCAAAGAGACAGCTGAATCCCAGGAGGACAAAAATGGCAGTGCACAGACAAACGAGAGAGACACTGCTGCTCAACACCAGTGGTGTCACAGCAAGGCCCAGCACTATGGCTTCTCCTCCTTGCAGAACATCCCAGAGAGCTCCAGGAGGCAAAGCAACTTTGAGGTCAGAGATGTGCAACCAGGTGAGAGTTATTCCGACACCAAACTGTCCTTCTTGAGCAGCAGCAGCAGCAAAGACAAGGATCACAGGGGACAAGGGCACAAACAGTGGAGTGATGGGGACCCACAGGCCTTTGCAAGGCAGGAGGAGGGAGGCAGGAGTGTCACTCCATTCCATGCTGCGGAGCCAAAGTGTGAGGAGGCCCCTTCTCCGCAGCACCCAAAGACCTCTGATTTCGGGAGGAGCCAGCACAGCTCTAGCAGCACCCAAAGCTTTCCCTATGGCAAACCAGATGCTGGCAAGTCCCGCTGCTCGGTGCTGGAAAAGGTCAGCAAGTTTGAGCAGCGAGAGCAAAGCACTAACCAGCCCCAGAGTGCTGGTATTCCCAGCTTTGGCCAGCACTACGGGCCGAGCAGGACCAGCCAGCCCTCCAGCGTGAGGTGCTCTCTCTACAGCCTGGAGGACGTGCGGAGCAAGTTCTGTGAGCGCAGCCAGCTGCCCTGCGAGCCAGGCAGGGTCTCCAGCCCCTCCATCAGGAATGGGAAGCTGGAGGAGGCTGACTGGCACCCTGTAGAGCTGCAAATGGTGGCTTCGGTGAAGCAGGCAAGACCCAGTGAATACTACAGCCTGTGTCCTGAAAATGAAGCTCAAATAAGGGCGGCTCAGCTCCCAAGGAGTAAAAGCACATTCCAGCTGGGAGCTGAGCCTGAGAAGGAAGTCCTCTGGAAGGATAACATCCACGATGCCCATGGATCGCAGCTGGACACACCATTTAACAGGGCTTACAGGAACAGCATTAAAGATGCTCAGTCCAGGGTACTGAGGGCAACTTCCTTCCGTCGCATCAGCCCCCCATTCGGGAGCACACCCAAGAGGACGACACAGAGGCCTGCTTCGGCCCATGTGGGCGTGAGGAGCATGGTGCCATCTCCACACACCCCGAAGGAGAGGCACAGTATCACCCCAACAGAAGGCAGCCTGTCTGCCCTGGACTATGCCAAGACACAGCACATCTTGCGCATTGGGGGCCGAAAGCGGCTGACAGCAGAGCAAAAGAAGCGGTCTTACTCGGAGCCAGAGAAGATGAATGAGGTGGGCATCTCTGATGGGGATCCATCACCTTTCTCCTTGCAGAAGAAAAGCATCCATTTTGTCTTCCCAGAGAATACAGTGGCTGATCGGCGTAAGATCTTCGAAGGGGATGGCAAAGCTTCTTCCACAGCCAGTCTCTCCAAGCCGGAGCTCAAGCAGCTCCAGCAGAACGCCCTTGCTGACTACATTGAGCGCAAAACAGGGAGACGTCCATCCTCACAAGACGTGGGGCTGCTGAGGGAGCGCTCCCACAGCTCCTACCTACAGTCATGTGGCCCAGACAGCCAGAGCCTTTCCTCTGCCTCCAGCATGAACTCTCTCCAGGACCAGAACCTTTACCGCCAGAGAGAGTCCATAGAGCGGATATCCAGGACAAGGCAGATATCTTCTACTCTTCCTCCTGGTCTGATGGGCTGCTTTGACATGAGTGGAGATGAAAAGAAGACAGGGCGCCAGGACAGCTCGGTTACAAGCCGACCGAAAACAGAGAGGTGCTGGGATTACAGAGCCAAAACAGAGCTCCTCAAAGGCACTCAGACAGACTCTTTGGGCATGCAGGGCCAGCCTCACTACAGAAAGCAGGAGCAGGTCTTTGAAATACCCTCCACTGCCAGGAAATCTGGGAAATCAGTGTCTGTGGAAGACTTGCTTGATAGGTACGACAATCAGACATTCCCTGTGCATATACGTTCCAGGTCGTCTCCCACAGCAGATAAGAAACACCAGGTATGTGGAAAGGGGATCACACATGCAGACAAGAAGGGCTCTGAACCAGAGAATGTCGGGATGTGGGATTAGCAGGCTGATGTTCAGTCATGGCAGTTACTCCATTCATTAGAAAGAGGTCAAATGCATGGTGAGATAGGGACACTTTATTGTGTTTAAATTACCTGGGTGCTGTTCTAACTGCTCACTGGTGAGGTGCTGCTTCTATTCAGTTTTCTTAATGCTGGGGCTATTTCAGGGATTTCAGAGATGCTGAGATGCAGTTCTTGCTGACCTGGAGGTCCCATCCCATCCTGTTTTTACCTGTCAGTAAAAACAGCATGGAATCATCACAGTAAAAAGCATCATCACAGAAGAAGCACTCAGCACTTTCTGGTGGGCTGTACCATTAAGGTGGTGATAGGCTGCTGCTGCTCTTCTGCCTTATCCAAGTTCACCGGTGCAAAGTAGAGACGACTAAAGGCTGCTTGAAATCTCCCTTGCTCATACTTGTGCCCAGTGGTGCTGGGAAGTGTGCAGCAAAGACTCTGCCGATAACCATTATGTTTTGCCTCCAGTCCTGGAGGGAAACACTGCAGAGAAAACTTAGTGGAGACCCTGGCCGCTCGTCCCGTGTACCCTACTTTTCAGCTGGAAACATTGCACTGATGTCACAAACAGGAAATGTGACTGACTGATGATGGTAAATACCAGAAACGGGCTAACTTCTTAAAGAACAACTGCCCAGGCCAGCTCTTCAACTGCCTAAAATCTCTTTAGACCTATTTAGGTGGCTGCATCTGGTCAAGCCACATGGATTTACAGCAGTGTAGGTCTGCTGCCCCATCCCTCTTTCCACACCAGGCTCATTCATCATGGAGGGAGGGATAAAACAACCAAAGGGGCAGTCCTCCCGAACTCACTGTGTGCTTAATTCTAAATGTCCTCCTTCAACAGACCTCAGATCCCACGCTACATTTTTAAATAGAGAGAATTCAAAAAGCAGCTTGTGAATATCAAGTGACCGGAATGCATTTCCACAACCACTCCTGTCTTATCCCATCATCAGTGTTTTTCTACACCTGCCAGGCATCAGTCTCATCTGTGCCATTTTGTCACACTTGCCAACCATGAAGTCTTGTTCAGTAAGAGGACAGCCTTTAAGAAAGGGTTTGGGTGAAGGCCGAGCTGTGACTCTTTCTCTGCCTCCTCAAGCAGCCTGAGCAGCTCAAAACCAGCCGTCCAGAAAGAGAAATATCACTAAAACATACTTTTCAGTGACAGGTTGAATGACAGGCACCCCTAGTTTGTCTTTACCCAGCCCACTCTCTTGGGCAGGGGACATACAGGGTAGTTCTGGAGATCTTTATTTCCCCCTTGTTGGCTCATTTTTAGTCTTGCAGCCAAACCAGAGATTCTGCCTGTTGGAAGGTGACTTGAGGAAGACAACGAACAGCCCTGCAGAGACCCCCTTACAGGAGGAGAGTGGAGGAGGGGAGAGCCCTTATTGCTGTTTGACAGTGATGTAGCTGTATCCTCTTCTGGAATGAGAATTTAGTCCTATAGGCAGCAAAGCACTTGGGAAAGTCCCGTTCTTAAATCCTAATTCATGAAAGCATGTTTGACTTCCAGTATGCACACCAATCCATAAGTGTCTGTTTGAAAGGGAAGTATATGTTTAAGTGCTCATTTCATTAGGTTTGCTTCTCATCTGTCTCCAATACAAAACCACAGCTATGAAAGTGGGGGACAAAGCCAAAGAAACAGGGTGATTTTTTATTTGTTATTATTATTTTTTTGGAGTCTTTTCAGATTTTTTGGTGGGAAATGCTTATTTCCAGTGTAGCAGCAGATTTCTCTGCCTCGCTGTATATTTTTCAGCATACAGTGTCTAACATTCTTTTCAGGCTGCATATAAATCACATTGCGATGTCACTGTAGGAATTTGTTTAAAGATATAAAGAAATTGATAGTCATGTGGAATTATTAGCTCTCAGTCTTTAGAACACATTCTCAGCCTTCCTTCCTCTCTGCTTTTTTAGTTTGTCTCAGCCTGCATATCTCCCAGCTCCTGGACTCCTAAATCAAGATCTGCACTTACCCTCCCTCTGCAGCAACACTAACCAAAAAAAGCAATTACTGAGGGTGCAGGGAAGGAGACACTGAAATGCTCTCTGCTGGAAAGATTGTATGGGAGAAAATTCCAACCCCTTCCAAAGCAGGCTTAACATACGCTTTCACGTCTCATAATAGCCTATGTCCTATGGTGAGAACTCTAGGGCAGAGAGAGTCAGATTCACAAAGGTATTTCAGCTGCAACATTTAACTGGTTTTAGAAGCTACAGATGCCTAAAGAGGAGGTAGTTCCTGTGCTTTGGGTTTCCAAAGAACCAAGTGTTGAACATTGTGAGGTTTTTCAGCACCTCTGTGCATGGCGGGAGTTTCCAGCCTTTGTCATTCAGTATCTCTACAGAGTTTCTGTCCTGTTTTGGCACTTGGCTCGGGCACAGATTGTTTGCTGTTTACCTTCCCAGTTAAGGCTGCTTCAGTGATGTCTCAGCTTCTTCATTGCATTGCATGTAGAACAAAGTTGAGTACCCAGGTCCCACTGGTACCCTTGAGCATGTTTTTAGAAGAGGCAAGGACTTGCTGAGGGGTTTTAAAAAGACATGTCTCTGAAGAAGTCTGCCTGTTGGTCCATAGTCCATCCAGAAAAAGGCAGGCAGGTCCTCTAAGCAGGGGTAGAGTTCTCTTAGTATGAAATGTCAGTGTTTTCATACTTTGTTTTGCCTTCGGCTTACTGCTAATACTGTCTTTACGCTCCAGGACCTGCTGAGAAGGGAAAGCAGTGAATTTGTCCCCGTGGTGAGAGATCCGTTCTACGTGGTCAGCGCAGGAGCCAGGTAGGTACATGTTGATGTCCCCTATGTCACTCAGTGCAGAATAAACTCCTGACATCCTGCTGCCAGCAGCAGTTGTTACATGTTGCCTATGCAAACGGATGGGTCATAACAAACTAGAGAAAGCATCTGCAAAGGCTCAGCTCTGGGTCTGTGTATCCAGCAGAGTTAGGAGGAGTAAGTTGCTGAGAGCCTTTATTTTTCTACTACAGACATTAATTCACTATCAAGGCCTCCTCACATTGTTTTGGAGCATGTTTGTACAACGAATTTCCAGTTGTGTAACTTCCAAAATGTGTTTGATCTGCTGTTAAACTCACATCCAGATTCTCTCATAACTGACAGATTCTAAAGGAAAAAATATCCCAATATCCCATCTGTCTCATTTTCTCCAGTCCAGGATGCTGCCTCCCCAGAAGCAGTGAACATTAGCGTGGACTAAAATCAGCAGATTTTACTTTTATCTTACTGGATCGGGAGCTTCTGTTCAGGCTGCTTCCCTTTATGCAGGCATGATATTTTGCTCAGCTGGAGAGGAAAGAGAAATGTTTTTAAAAATAGAAAAGTGTAATCATAAAACTCATAATATTGGGACTTTATATAACTATCCACTTAGCAGTGGATTGTTTTGAAATTAATTAGAACTGAAGTTGATCTTGCTGTATTTACATTTAAATAATAAATAGATGTTTGCCTTAAGGTCTGAGTGCTCAAATAGCTAACTCATATTACAGTAAAAACCATCAGGAGGGACTCAAAGAATTAGTCACAAAGGAGCTCTGTTGCTCATAAGCTCTCAGCAAATGTCAGCCCACTGGGCTGTCACAGGGGGAGTTAACACTGCTGTCTCCAAAGGTCTCACCACACAAGAAGTAGAGGAAGGCTCCTAGTCTAGCTGCATCTTACTGCTGACTGGCTGGCCATTTTTACCCCTAAGAAGACATAAATGTTGTTCTAGAGGGACTCAATCTGCTTTCAGGCTCATCCTTTTATGATTATTTAAAACACACCCGTTTACTTTCATTTGGAATAACTTTTTCCATTTATTTTTTTTTTTCCTAAGAGAACAATACAGCTGCTTTAGTTCATCCTTCCTCCCCATTTCTTCTAGAGATGGCATTTTGTCATGCTTCTCAATAACTACTTGTGGCTTCTTTCCATCCCCCAACCTATTTTCCAAGTAACAGGATTGAACACCCAGACTGAAAGTAAGCTTACTGGGGCACAAAATGTAGGTTTCTCATTTTCATGCTTCACTGCACAGAAATTATTTGTGTTAAGAGTTTTATGATGTTTCTGCTCCATAGGCATCCTGCTTGCTCTGCAAACCCATTTCTTCTAGGAGATGGGATGTTGCTTTCCTTTCCTAGTCAGTACTGGATTTCCCAAAAGATAGGCTGAGAGGATGGGAGAAGACAGGAAAAAGCCCTGGCTCTGAGGATCCAGGATCCCACTACACAGGCTGCAAATCATTCCCTGCAAGCCTAGTCTGCTGAGTGATTTTTCTTATGTTACTGCTACTGAAATGACCTGAAAGAGAACGGGTGGGAGTTTTGGAAGCCCGAGGGCTCTGATCGTGCACTGCTGAAGCTGGTGGAAGTTTTACACTTAATTCTCAATGAGAACAAGACCTGAATCCTCTGCAAACTGAAAAGGGGACGTAGACAAAGACCTTACCCATGTGTCACAGAAGGAGTTCTACTATTAGGATGCTGTTGAATGTGCCCCTGCCCCAGTGTGAATATTTCACAGTCTGGTTCCTAAGGGATTGTTATAGGATCTTCAATCCATCCCTTACAAGATGTAGTCTTTGTCTGTCCTGTGGTTGTCAGCCCCAAACCGCTGTTTTCTAGCTGGTCTTCTCACATTTAACCATCACCATCCTGTTGCTCTCTGTAGCTTCTCCATGCATGGGCTCTTCAGGGGAGGCAATAGCAGGCAGTAGAAAATTATGCTCTTAGGGTTCCTTGGGACACAGCTGTTTAATGGACTGGAGAAGAGATGGGACCATCCCTACCACCTCTCTTGCTCAAGGAGGAAAACTGTCATGTGGTAAAGTCAGGGAAACCCTGGTCAGCCATCACTTGCTCCGGTCACACATGCTCCATGACTTACACTCTGTGCTACTCTCCATGTGTCATACAATAAATGTCTCATAAGCACTGTTGGGAACAGTTGCTGCTCCACTAGTTTTAGAATCCACATTTGCTTCCACAGTAGGAGAGGTCTTTCAATTAGAGAATTGCCATCTGGCGTTTCTGACAAACACTGAGCATCCGAAAAGAATACACATTGCTACTGTCCAGGAACCACAGACAATACCAAGAGCAGTGTGTCTGGGAAGTTTCCCCACCCTCAGGCAAAAGCGGCCAAATTCTATTCTCAGTTACACAGGAATAAAGCCGGAGCAACCCATGTCTTTGGCAGTTATTCTTAATTTGTACCAGCACATCTGAGAGCACATTTGGGGCCCAAGCCTCAAACATCACAGATTGGTAGTGTTGAATTATGTGAACAGTGCATCTCAAGAACAGAAAATAGACTGACATAGAGCTTTATTGTGTTTTATTGGTTTATGGTATGGCCTCATGTTTTTAGCCTATCTATTCTTGCATCTGCTAGCGCTATTATTACTCCTTCTGAATAGCCACATGGGCAAGTGGGTTTGGCTATGGATTCTGAGCAGGATCCTCACTTCAAAGGCCAGACAGTTTCTCAGACTCACGTGAAAACATTTTAAAAGACCTGGAAGGAATAATTTGCTCTGTTGGCTTTGCAGCCTCAGCATCCATTTGCAGTTGAAGTGCATTAGCTTTGGGTTCTGTACACATGCCTGAGTAGAGCTCTTTTCTCCTAACAGGATTATAAGGTTTTGAGAGTTGGGAAGTTTTTTACTCTTCTCTGCAGTCAAAATAGTGCGTTTTTCAGGCTCACTTTGTTCTCGGGGACAGTCAAATCGTTTTGATGGCACCTTTCCAAAAGGAGCACATAATGTTATGGAAATTCTCATAGAATCACAGACTGGTTTGAGTTGGAAGGGACCTTTAAAGCTCATCCAGTTCCAATCTCCTACCATGGGCATGGGCACCTTCCACCAGACCAGGTTGTTCCAAGCCCCATCCAGCCAGGCCTTGAGCACTGCCAGGGCCCACAAAGCTGAAATTCTTTAAGTTACCAGCAATTGAGGACAGAGCTTGATGGTAGATCATGTCAAGCAGTCTATCTTATGGCAGTTGCTACTAGCCACATCTGTAACAAAGTTCAAAGCAAGGCCGCAAAGGAAGCCAGGCATTTAGGTTTCCCAAGTTTTCTTTCTATTAAGTTGTTGCTGTGATGCTTGCTACATGTATACACACATGTGTGAACTGGCATACCCTGAAAATAAAGATGGAGAGTGGGACTGAATCTGGCTCTGTGTCCCTAGCATTAGTATTCTGGCTTTTACTAGCAGTTTCAAAGCCTAACTGCACCTCACCTAGATCAGCAGGCATTGACCCGAGCCTCTGATATGATTGAATAATTTACTTATTAAGGAGATGCACAATAGCTTTTCTTGCTCATTCATTAATTCTTAATCTTATCATGGTGTGTCTCTTGGCATTTAGGTCTTTCAGCAAGAAAGAAAGAAGCCACTCAGAAAAAATGGTGTTCACCAGTTATTATCCCCATCCTCACCACAGCGGCGAGGTGGTCACCGGGTCCACCACACTGAACGAGAACAAGCTCTCAGAACTTTCCAGGACAGATAGCAGGACTTCTGCTTTTGTCTCATCCCCAACAGAGGCAAGGAGTCACTATCCTGAGCAAAAGCAAGGCTTTAAATCCTTGTTCCTTAACCTTACTCATGGATCTGGCCAGTCCTCCCCCAGTACACCCACCCCGACTCCCTCAGACTTCCAGAGTGCAAGTGATGGCCAGGCTCCGAGACAGCACCATGCCAAACGAGATGCTGTTCCCCCTGAGGGCAACGGTAATATTCAGGCACAGTCTTTGGATGTTGTCCAGGACAGATCCTCCAAGACTCCCACGGAAGAAATTATGTGGAGAAGGAAAGCTGGGCTGCTCCACAGATCTGTTCCACCCAAAGTGGTGTGGGCTCATTCAGTCAAAGACAACAGCTACCTGAGGGCTATGGTGTCTCCTGCAGTGGCTGGGCCGCAGTTCCCCCAGAGGTGGCAGTCCCTGCCTACACAGAGCAGCACTTCTTCTGACCCAGAGACTCCTTCTCCCCAGGGGACAACCCATCTCCGCATCTCAGAGTCAGGGCTGCAGCTCACACCCCCACCACTGCTGCAGGATGATGAGGATGATGAGGTGTTTGTCATGCCTTCCCAGCCCAGGGCAGTTGTGCCACCCTTCTCGCCCACCTCACTGCCATCCCATCCTCTTCCCGAGCTGAGCTCTTGCACTTCTGCCAACAGCACAGAGGAATTCCCACCTCCTCCCCCTCCTGTGGCCCTTGAGGGGAATGGGGCAGCTGGAGACAAACCCACCAGGCTCGCAGAGGAC
>JAOEHY010018084.1:0-16981 GCA_025447955.1 Psilopsiagon aurifrons | reverse complement strand
GGGCATTGTAGGGTCATATACGGCATGATATGTGGGGCTCCACATGGAGCTCCCCATCCCATGTGGGGCTCATGATATGTGGGGCTCCAGATATGTGATGATGAGCCACCCACAGCTGCTAGCTGAGCAGGCACCTTCATGCTTCTTACTCCAGCATGAAGAGTTTAAATGGCTGCTGACTCCTTCTAGTGACTGTTTTTTGAGAGAGAACTGTGAAAATCCATGGTGGTTTTTCCAAGCAGTTAAGAGTTTCCCAGAGTACATCCGAGACCTGGCACAAAGTAATGCTGTAATGAAACAGTGAACATCTGCCAAGAAGCGACAACACAGATATGTCTCAGTCACACTAAATAGTGATTTTTTTCCTGAAGGATAGGGCTTGGGGCTTAGTACGCAGCTGGTTTAACTCAGCACAGCTTCCTTCATTCCCAAGGAGCTGCTCTGATTTCCATCCAGGAAGAATCTGACTAGGGCTGTAGTAGTGATTGGCTTTTCCAATGTGAAAAGGATAAATGAGTATAGACAGCTCAGGATGGTACCTTCAGCTGGGGAAATGCCATGTCCCCCGTCTGTGAGCAGAAAACAGAGGAACTTGTCTTAGAATCACTGACTGGTTTGGGCTGGAAGGGACCTTAAAACTCATCCAGTTCCAACCCCCTGCCATGGGCAGGGACACCTTCCGCTACCGCAAGTTGCTCCAAGCCTCATCCAGCCTAGTCTTGAACACTGCCAGGGATGGGGCAGCCACAGCTTGTCTGGGCAACCTGTGCCAGTGCCTCTTCCCTGTGACAGGGAAGAACTCCTTCCTAAGATCTCATCTCAGTCTCCCCTCTGTCAGTTTAAAGCCGTTCTCCCTTGTCCTGTCACTACATGCCCTTGTAAAAAGCCCTTCTCATTCACTAGTTCTTTCTATGTTGTAATGACAAAACAGCAGTGTCCAGATTGAAGGGACAACATGCTTATGATGCCAGTAGCTTCATGCTCTCGGCTTATGTGTTGAAATGAGGAGTAAGACACAAAAATAAATGAGAGAGAAGGAAAACTTGTCTTCGGCCTTCACCGTGTGTTCACAATGATCCTGTGTGGTAAGTTTATGTTCATCTCACAGAATTTTTCTGTCCATAGCAGCTTCAAAAGCTTTCCCAAAGCCCTGGCTGAGCAGGAGATAACAGGATGGGGCACCAGTGTCCATGAAAATAATTGTCCCCTCTCCTCGTCTTCATCAAAGAGGACTAGCTCTCCATCTGCTGTGGATAAACAGCACCAGTTATCTGCTGCTTCTGAAGCACCTCAAAGTACTGATAGGCAGCCCATAACTCAATCTGAAGGAAACCACAGTGAGCCAGCAGTCCTCACCAGAGACCTGGAAAAAAGCAGCCTGGATTCTGGGATACACAGTGCAGCATCTCCAGTGAAGACAAAAACTCCAGAAGATATTAAGTCAGAAGCTCTAGCAAAAGAAATTGTCCATAAAGACAAGTCTCTGGCTGATATCCTGGATCCAGATTCCAAAATGAAAACAACCATGGACTTAATGGAAGGGCTTTTCCCCAGTGGAACCAGCTTGCTGAAGGAGAACAACATGAAGAGGAAGATGACACAGAAGAAAGCTAACAGGACTGCGGTTGAAGATGACACGTAAGCACTGCTTCTTTGGGTGGTGGGCTAACACTGCAGCAGAACTCACTAACTGCTTTTAAGGACAAGCCAGTGTTGATTTTTTCAAGTGGATGCTGATGGAACGGGAGCTTCTCTGTTCCCAGGTGTGAAGACTGAAAGCCCTTTCTCAGGAGTGTGGCTCTACGTGTGTCCTTTTAGCTCACCTCTCCAAGCTCTTTGGAAAACCATGCTGAGCTTGGGTAACAGGGCTTGTTACTTGTGTTACTTGATTTTGTGTTACTTGATTTTGTTCTCTTAACCTTTGTAATCTGAAGCAATTCAGTCCAAAGTACAATAACAGGGATATGAGAGTAAAATAAGTACTGAAACAGTGATAGGCACAAAGATAACGAGTGGACAAATTTTGGAAGGAGGGATGGAGGCACCTGCTTATTACAAGGAGATGCAAAGTTCAGCCCAAGTTCTCTAGTGTGGATTTTATAAGATAGATATTCCCAAGTGACACCTGAAGACCATATAGAAATAAGTTGTAATGCATCATGCTAGGTAAGATGGTCAGTGCAGCCATCACCAGATGAGGTGTACTGATTTACCTTCAGCAAGGATCTGGTTCTGTATAGAGTTGTTAACCTAGTCTGTGTTTAAGGAGAGGATAGGCATGCAAGCAGCTGACAGGCACCCTCTGATGGCAGGAATCGGCCATTTTCTTTATGGATAATAACACTGGGAAGGGTACCAAAGAGGAAATGCTGGAAAACGATAGATCTAGGCATGGGAAAAAGACTCTGACTGAACTTCTCCTTTTTCTTCACTGTGATGTAGGAGAGAGGAAAAGGAAGCTCCTGTAACCCTGGTCACCTGTCCTGCTTATTACAGTGTTTCAGCACCCAAAGCAGAACTACTGAATAAAATCAAGGACTTGCCAGAAGAAGTAGGTGAGGAAGAGGAGCTGCTGGACATAAATGAGAAGAAGGTAAATTCAGCACACCACCACCATTTGCTAGTAACTTTCTGAAACAATAATAAGCCCTGAAGTAAAATGCATTTCTATTTGAGCTCAGGTTTTGGCAGTCCCAAGTTACATGAGGGCTGGGTGTGTTTAGGCCCCCTGTGAAGGTTTGTTACAGTGACCCAGATTGAACAAAGAGAGATAATCTGAGTACTCACAGTAAATTTGAGTACAAATCTTGCACAGCCCTGAGGCAGTTCTGTACTATACCGAATGCTGAGTGCACAGATTGTAAGAGGCAGTCCCTATCCCATAGCAAGAAAGGAAAAGGGAGAGGTGAAGTGCTTTAGCACATAAAGCTCAGGTTAGAAACAGGAACAGATTCCAGCTAGGGACTGCACTGAGTGCATGATATTTGCCCTAGGATTTTCCTCTTCAGTGAAGCAAATTCACCCATTTTAGCTGCTATCTGCACTCACTGCTTCCAAAGAAACATTGACTACTCCTTTTCCTCCACACTTTGTTGTTTCACTGACCTGCTGAAAGTAATGTGCACCTCAGCAGCTCAGTCAGCACAACCTCAATACGATGGGTGGGAGGAGAGCAGGGCAGGGGAGGAGAAAATCTTTTCCTCTGATTGCAGTTGCATTTCACTGAGGAATGGCCCCTGCAGTTCTTGCTGTAGGCTTGGGTGCTCTGTGTTCCAGGGCTTTTGCAAGGCCTTCTAATTTGCCCCGTGGTTGTCTCACATTGGTTACCTGGTAATTACAGATGTGTTGTGAAGCCCACAAGTCCCTAAGAGCCACAGGCAGGTAACTTGCCTGTCTGTGCCTCCCTTCACATGCCTACCTGTCAAAAGCAGCTGTGCCTATAAATTTAAAACATCCTACATTGCACCAGACAGGGTAGCACAGCCCAAATTCCAACCCATATTTGTACAGCAGCAGAGTTTAAATGTACTAAAGGATACAAATATTTGTGCAGGTGCCATATGCTGTGATTGTTCCTGCACTGAAATCAGGCATGGATTTAAAGAAAGTCTCTCAAACCCAGCCTCTCCATCATAGTGCAGAGAATTCACATCTCTAGCACAGCTCCACATTTTCTGTCCAGGTACTCATCCCCATGCCACATGAGAGAAGATGTGATGCCCTGTAGCCCTGACTTGGGGAGCTTAATCTCTTTTCCATATTGTCTTACTGTTTCTGTTCTCAGCTTTTATCTGCTAAGCACAATCTGGTAACTACCAGGCTGTAATACAGTGACAGCTAGAATGGGACCTCCATCAAAGTGCTAACATGAATAAGGGGTGCTAAGCGAGGAGACTTTCCCTGTTTTGTGAAGCATTTGAGGCGCAGTCAAGTCTTCAGGAGCTGTCATACCATGCCACTGGAATGGATTAGGGGCACTCATCATGCTTGCCATCTCTTACTTCCGTGATCCTACATAGATTCTGCATAGCAAATCTACACAGACAGATCGTGCATGTGTTGCTAATTAATGCTGCTTTAATGATCTGGCCCTAGCCATCCGTTGTAGAGCACCCAGCTTCAAAGGTTATCAGCATGGTCATCTCTCAGGGTGCTTCAAAACCAGCTGCCTCCTTAAACTAGCGTGAAAGGTAGGGAGCAGTGAAACAAGAGGTGCTGCCCCATGGAGTCAGTGGACATGCTGCGAGCATCTGACAGGCTTGCAAGTAGATGTGAGCCTGCCATGGAGGATGAGTCCCAGGGCTCAAAGGTTACATTTGCATGGAGAAACAGAAATAGATGGGAGTGATTAGGCCAGACAGCAAGTTCTGCCTGGTATGTTTGTTCGTGGTCTGTGTGAAAGAACATTTGCATTGGCATTTTCTGAGAAGGCAGCTACTCTCAGAGGTCATTTGGATAAACCAAGCTCATTTCCTTTGTAAGTATGCAAAGGAGCTATATTGGTTGGCATTTGGGATCGAAGGAGAGTCACTGATTAATGAACACAAAGCAAGTGTGTCACAGCCCTGTACAGCTCCCATGCCTTTAGAACAAAGGTATGTCACTTCCAGCGGTCCTTGAGCCTCCTGCTATGGCTGGAGGGCAGGTTTGAACCTTGAGCAAAGCTCCTGGAGCAGGGAGGAATGACTTACCATCTGAGCAGCTCCATCCCCCTGAAAACCTGTTGAGGCTAATGATGGACTCTGTTCAGCCCATACAGTCCTGCTATAGAGTTTTTCCTCCTGGTATAGTAATAATTGAAAATGGATCACTTCTTTTGCTCCCCAGGATATGGTCCAACAATCAACTGGTGAGGATCTTGGATCTCTCTTTTGAAGGTGGCATTAGGATCAAAGGCACAGGGAAGGACAAGTGTTGGTCGCAACCTGTCCCAGTGAGGGGAGAATGCAAGGAAAGGTTTTGTTTTCCCTCATCCGAGCAGGTGGGATTTAGTACCACCTTTGTTCTTCTCTTCCCCGAACTACCTCTGAACTCATAGTGTAACTTTGCAGTCATTCCAGCATAAATCTGGTAGATGATGTTTATTTTAAGAGAATAATATGGTTTATTCAGCCTTTCATCTATGTGGAAGCTGGCAGTAGACTGTAGTGCAGCCGCAAAACCATGCACTCAGAGGATGCATGCCAAGTGTTCCATCTAGTGGTGTCTGGCTAAGCACTGCTGATGATGTCCCTGCTGCAAAACCAGCCTGTTAAAACCTGCTCTGACAGGCCATGCCAGGGATCAGGGCCAATCCAGACTAACCCCCGCCTCACCTGGGTTTGAAGATCCTTTCTCCTTTGGAGAAGGCTGCTTTCTTACATGGAATGATCATCAGTTTTGATGGAAAGAAGACTTTGAGAGTATTTTCAGGCAACCCTGTGATTTATTTCTTTTTCATCCTGCAGTGTCTGTATGTAGAGCAAATTAAGATAGATGTAATGGCGTCTCAGCAGTGCATAAACTGAAGAGACTGATAATACCCAAGCTTCATATGAAGAGCTTTTCCTGCTCTCTGTGCTCTCAGTTCTGAGTTAAATGGAAGCAAGAATTGCAAGCCTCAGGCCATACACTTCTGCTTTTGCCTATGTCTTTCCCCTAAATCCTGACAGAAATTAGGATCTCCAGTATGTGTGCAGCACTGCTGTTTCTGAAGTAACTGAACTCTGGGGACCTCCTTTCCTTTGGCAGTGAAACAGTTGCCAGCATTTTCACAAAATGGGTGTCTGCCCTCCATGTCCTTGCTCAGGCACTAAGTAAATTCAGAGCATCTTTGGTGTAAATGCTTGCTTGATTCCTCTTTCTGTGAGGCAGTGCCGGCACAGGCAGGAAGCTTTGGTCATAGCTGAATTTGAGCCTCACATCTGAACACTAAGGCAGCTGAGTAAGGAAGGAACAGTCAGTAGTTTCAGGAGGAGGAAATATGTAGCAGTTCCTTTTTTCTTACTGAGCCATATTTAAGTGTCGGCTCAGCCTCCTGTCATGCCATTAATACAGCTTAAATTAATTTTTTTGCAAGTTGTTTTGCACAGTTCTGGGTCACAGAAAATATAATATCCAACTAAGACATTTCAGGCTGGGGCAGGGGGTGGGGAGTATGCAGGAGATGTGGCTGTAGCTCTTTTCACTTGGAGGCTTTAAAGAACCGACATCTTTCAGATATAGGAAACTGGGTATCAAATATGGTGCATCAAAGCAGATGTCTCCCTCAATGGCAGAACAAATATATTTTCATGCAATCTGATTGGGTATTCAGGTTATCAACTAGATGTGGAATTTCAGAGTTTTCTCTGTTTCCTCCTTAATGTCTTCTTTGTCAGCTGTTGCTGACTTGACCCGGCTCCTCAGGAACTGTAGCCATATCCTTTTGTTGTTCTCATCCATAGATCCAGGGAGATCATGGTAATTATGAATGTGGCAATGCGTTTCCCTTCTGACAGGCTGAGCTCATTGGGAGCTTAACCCACAAGCTGAAAATCCTGAAGGAAGCCAAGGAGGGCCTGCTTGAGGACATCAAAATGAATAATGCTCTTGGAGAGGAGGTGGAGCTGTTGATCAGCAAGCTGTGCAAACCTAACGAGTTTGACAAGTACAAGATGTTCATTGGCGATTTGGATAAGGTGGTGAACCTCTTGCTCTCCCTGTCTGGACGCCTGGCCCGTGTAGAGAATGTTCTGAGCAGTCTGGGGGAAGATACGAGCAGTGAAGAGCGGGTATGTATCTGCACAGCCATCTTGGCCTTTTTCAAGGTGCAGGACAGCAGCAGTTACAAGAGCATGCTTGTGTAAGTGAGGACCTCCAAAGACTCACAGGTATCTTAGCACTTATGTATATACAGTAGCAAGTGCAGGTCTGCCCCTGGGAATCTTGGTCCAGTTTGTATCCATGTCTCAGATCCTGTGGCTTTTGTCTCAAAACAGAATGGCCATGGCTGGAACAGCATGTCTGTGATGATGGCTGGAGGAAAGGGTGTATAGTGTTGTGCATTGTGGAACAACCCACTGCCTTTTGCCTCAGTTCAAGCTATGTTTTAACATTCTTTGGGTGGTTGAGAGACAAAGCCAGGTTTTCCTGGTAGCTGTTGCTTTCAAGCAAGTTTTACTGACTTTCTTGGAGTACTTTCTGTCCTACTTTGACTAGGACATTGTCCTGATTCAGTGGGATTCAGGTTTAATCTGTAATGAGGAATTCATCCTCCTCCCCCAGGCTTTTGACTGAGTGTCTGGAAGCTTAGCAGCCATCTCACCTCCCCCAGAGGTGGCAAATATGGTGTTGGGAGGAAGGAGACAGGAGATCAGTCATTTTGGTGCTGCTGATACTGAAGTGCTCTCTTTGGCGTGTGCAGAGCTCACTGAATGAGAAGAGGAAGCTGCTGGCTGGCCAGCATGAAGATGCCCGGGAACTGAAGGAAAACCTTGACCGTCGAGAACGGGTGGTCTTGGAGATCCTGGGCAACTACCTCTCTGAGGAACAGCTCCAGGATTACCAGCACTTTGTAAAGATGAAGTCCGCGCTCCTTATAGAGCAGCGAGAGCTAGATGACAAAATCAAACTGGGTCAGGAACAGCTCAAGTGCCTGATGGAGAGCCTCCCCACAGACTTCACGCCCAGGGATGCAAAGGCAGCTGCTGCCCTAGCTGCAGCAGTTGCTACCTCTGCCGGGATAGGTGGTAAAACACCTCCAGCGGTCTCCTCATTCTAACCTTTCCCAGGTGGACCTGGGATACACTCCTCCTGCTCAAGTCTATTTAATCCAAGTACTTGGCAGATGATGGTTCTCTACAAAGACAATGAACAGAGGTTTAGAGCAAGATTTTAACGAAGGAAAAAAAATAGCAATAATAAAGGTTTTATTTTCCTTTTCTTCCACCTCTGCTTCCCGGAAACGTGAAACAGTGTGGAGGGAAATCTCCTCCTGCCAGAGACGGGGAAGAGTCTCATGAGAATTGAAGACATGCATTAATAAAAACCATGACCTCCTCTCTTCCCTTCCTTTCCTGCCTACTTGGCATCTCATTAAATAATGAAGGATCTAAAAGAATGAAGCCTTAAAAATAAAATCCAACCCATTCTACTGAACATTATTGATATTTATATTTTTAAAAGAACAAGACAGAATGTGTAAGTTTTTGTACATACTCTAATCAGTTACTTGATTCTACTTTGCTCTGTATGTAGAAAAGACATTTAATTTTGTATTTTGTGAAAACCTTAACAAAAAGAGGGAACCCCAAAGATAGTCATGCATTAGCTTGGAACATCTCTTTGTGGTTTTGTTGCTGTTGTTGTTTTTTAATGTAATAAAGAGCTACCAGAAGAAGCTTCAACCCATTTCAAACATGCTAAATTAAGTGGCCTTGTGAAGGACCTTTTGACCAGGAGAACATAATCTTTTTATTAACATGAAATCTGATGTTCTGTGCATGCAGAAGCCATGCACATGTAATGATAATATTGTGCCCCTGGTTAGGTAGGCAAGAGCCTGCTGTAAGGATAATTGGATTATTTCCTAGTTAGGGCAGTCTGGAGTAACCAAATTTGCCTGACTGAACTTCACCACAGCTAGAGGACTGCTGCCTGTTTGCAGTCAGTAAAGTAGACAGGGGCAGGCCCTCTTTTTGTGCTTTCCCCTCAAACAAGCTACATCACCATTTAAAAAAAATGCCTAGAAGCTGCATGAACAGATTATTGCCATGGCTCACGAGCCAGATATGTATCACCTCTCTCCAAACCTTGCAGAGACTTTGAAGTGATTCAGGCTTCTCCTTTCTCCAGGCTGTTGCATTCTTCATCCTATTCTATCTTGCCACCAGGACCACTGCAGAGATTTTAGTTATGCAGTTTTTAAGTCCACTCACTGTGAATGTCAACTTTAGGATGTTACTGAAAATCACAACGTTCATTGCTTTCAGTGCTGGTTTTAAAGCCTGTATATTTTTTAATAGCTCATATCACCGTTCTTCCACAGACAGTTTGGCAAACTGAAGAAAATGCCAAATTGAAGAAAGCGCCCTTCTGTCATACCAAGCATCAGCTCTCCAATTCCCAAAAGAAATTTCACCTGGGCTTTTAGAAGCAGCAATTACCTGTGATGACATACCCTTTTACATTACTTCAGAGAGTGAACTCTGTTGGGGCTCATACAGCATCTCATGAGACCCCCTAAGCAGGGGAAGTGAGTGATTCTTATGCCTTAACAGCTGAATCAAAAACAAAAATAGAGGAAAAATCAAAAATAATTATTTGTCTGAGTGGAGCTTCATGAAAACAGTGGGGGAAGCTCTTTCAAGCCAATCAAAAGATTTAATTTGTCCTAAAAAAGAAATCTTACATAGTACTTTAGTTCATTAGATTTAAAGGTTGCTTTAATTTAGATTTTTGTTTTGTAGCCAGCTTTCCATCCAATGCTTACCAAAACAACAGGCCTCATTTTTATAATTGAAATATGTTTGGGATATTGGAATGGCATACCCAGCCTCCCACCCTGCCACAGGGACAGCAGCAGTGGCTGTTTGCTGACCAGCCTGTGTAGCCTCTTTCCATCTGCAAGTGACAGTGGATGAGACTGTTTCCCAGGTCAGTTCAAAGAAGTTGAATCAAATACCTTCTCCTGAGCAGTCTCCAGGGATGCCCATTCACTGTTGAAGGATCCTGTGACAACTCCCTGGCCCGTTCAGCCAGCTACAGTCCAGTGCTAGCACAGGGTGAAGTGTGCAGTCTCACTTCATTGGCTTGACGAAAACTCCTAGTGAGGACAAAGTAGTTAACACTTCTGACATGCGTTGCCAGTTCAAAGTAAAAGCTAGTCGTACAAAAGCAATGGAGTTCCTCATTGCCTGTTACGATCCGTTGTGTTTGCGCATGTATTCGGAGCACAGCATTTTTTCCTGAGTCAGCATTCTTCAGATAATTATCTTCAATTTCCAGCCAGTGTCTGAGGGAGCTCTCAGGAAAAAGGCAGCTATAACTCATCTTTCCAAAGCCTCCTGCGAAAGCACCAGAGGGCTGGGGTGCACTTTCCTGGCCTTTGAAAGTAATCAAACTCTCTTGCTGTGATAGCACCCAGACCTAGCCCAGGGGAACAGAAAAAGTTGAAAGCATGCACTTGCACCATGATGGTATTGCACGAGATCTTGAAGCACGTCTTTTAAATCTAGTTCTCAGTAAGTACTCACATGCTTTTAGCAACATGCTGTGCCTACAGCCTGCTCTGCCATGCCATGTGATACAAGCACTGTGAAAATCTAGTGATCCAACTTACTATTTGGGGTTTTACGTTGGAGCCCTTGGGCAGTTGATGGTAACAAGGAATTCACGTCAGATTCTTTCCTCAAGACTAAATCTAGTAAAGAGTGCTTACATGCTAGGGCCTGCTGTTTGTAGGCTTATACACAACATCTATTGTGAAGGTTAGCTATAAAATCAATTAAACACAGAGCACCAAAACAGTTTATGCATCAGGCTTGATCCATCATCTCTACAACTCAGCTGCTGTCATAATTGTTTAGGCTGGTAATTAAGAGAAGCAAGCTAACCAAGCTGGATAGCATTTCATAGTCACTGCACACAAATCCGGAATATTAACATTAGCAGTGATTTGTCATTTGCAGAATGGGAAACAAAGTGAGCTCTCCTTAGGAGAGCCTATGCTTTAAATCCATGTGAGCAAACCAGGGGCTTATCTAGAGACCCAATCTCTACGGTTTCTCCATGCATTATTCAACTATCCACCAAGCCAGTGTTCACATCTGTGTTTGATTCATGTTAAGAACTGTTTCTTCCTTTATATCCCTTCCACAGAGGATGTATGCTGACTGTGGCATGGCATTACGGTTTGGCTGTGCTCCTGCAGGACTTTTGCTCATGCTTCTGCACATAAACTTGTACACCTCTTGTGAACTACAGAGGTTTTCTAGCCATGTGTTACTGAACAAGCCTTGTTTGTGTCATGCAACTGGATGTATTTATGTGGCCAGAGTGGTCTCACATAAACCTCTCCTGCCTGGTTTAGCCAGACTCTGCTGACCTTCTTCAATATAAACTGCAGAAATAAGCTGAATTCAGGGTGTTAATTACTCCAGAGAGTGCTTGCCAGACACTTATACACACATTGCTTATACTGTTGCTTGTGTGTGTACAGTCACACAACCTTTCCAGCTGTAGCTCTGGCTTTTGTGCAGCTTGCTGCGTGTTAGTGCTAAAAGTCTTTGCAAAAAACCTGCTTTCTCCTTGCCTGTTGTGAGATGGAAGGGAGCTGTTCTTGGAGGGGGGTGTCAGCATGGCTCTGCCCAGGTTTGGATTTGGGATTAGGAAAAAGGATTTGTTTTCTGCTACACCGTGAAGAAAATATGGTGCATGTGAGCCAGGGAGGATTTTCATCTGTGATTTGCAGTTTGAGACCATGCCTTTCTTCTAGGGTTGCTCTGAGAGAGGATAATCTGTAAATTAAACCAGAAAAGCCAGCAGCATTTTAATTAATTTTCATTCAAGCACTAAATGAAGTTTTAGGACTGAAATGCAGGAAAAAAAATAACCAAACAAACAACAAATTGCCACATAATTCAGATGGGGAGACTAAGGGCTGGAGAAAGCGTGACCAAACACTGAGGAAAGGACATGGGGACTTGCTTTTGCACAGCTTATCCTGCCGCAGGTGTTTTACTGAGCTGAAATAAAATTGCAATTGAAAAATAGATCAGTTTGCATAGCTAGCACATGAGGGTAATCAGGGCTAATGAGAGACAGCAGGGTTGGGGGCAGCTGGCCACAAGCCCACACACGAGACGCTGCAGGAGGATGCATGCCTCAGTCTGAAGCCTGCTAAGAAAAGGTGAGTACATGTACTTTTTACACATATTTACACATCTTTTTTCCTCCTGTGGAAGGCTTTGCAGCCTGTGTGTGCCTGCTTGCACCACTGCGGAGCAAGGGCTGGGGTTGAGAGGAGGAAACATCCCAATTTGTTGGAAAGTAGGTGCTCTGGAGGGTTGGTTTCCACAGGGATGTCCTCAGGGGGAAAGCCTCAGCATGTGGGGAGGTGATGGCGCACACATCCAGGGGATCTCAGCATGGCATGTGGGATGCCTTGGCTCCTGTCCACATAGCATTGTCTGTGCCTATCTCACCCCAAGGGCCTTGGTGTCCCTCACGAGCAGCATCCAGCCTTGTGCTCAGACCTCCATCACACTATGGGAAAGGGCAATTGCATGGTTAATGTTTCCTGTGTCCTACACCAGAACAGGGGCCAGGTATGAGGTAGGGCAGCTTGAGGTTTGAGGGTAACTTCCTGAAATTAGGTGACAGAAGTTCTCTTTGGTTTGTAATGGTTTAAACTAGGACCAAGGGAGCAAGAGGAGAGTCAAAGAAAGAACATGACTGTGAGCACACTGAATGCTCTTGCAAAGCTGGCTGGTGGTTACCTTTTCATTTTGTATAAGAGATGACAGTTAATTTCTCATGTTTATTGCTTGGAAGAAATTGTCTAGCTTGTAAATTCTAGTGGGAAGTGACCCAGCTAACTTCCTCTATCTCACTACAACCTGGAGTGCCCATAAGCTTCCCTAACACATGCTTATACCATGCACAGTTTCTGGGTGCACAATGTCCTGCAACTGTTTTTTGAGGCCACAGTGAAGTGTCACATGCATGCTTGTGTAGACAGAGTCCTTGGATGGCCTATTTCTGTCAAGTTAATGCGAAGTGCTCAGGGAGAGGTTATTTCTTAAGAAGACAAAGCTACTGGTCTATCTTAGCCATCACTGGTCTTTTAAGTTCTGCATGCGATCTTATTGCTGTCTCATCTGTTTCCAGTCTAACCTCTTCTGCCACTAGGTATTTGTTATCTTCTTCCTAGACATGAGGTGGTATCATACATCACTTGTGTTCCTAGAATCATTTAGGTTGGAGAAGATCTTTAAGATAGAGCCCAACCATTAATCTAACACTGCCAAGTCCACCACTAAACTATGTCCCACCTACACATCTTCCCAATACTTTCAGGGATGGCAAGTCCACCATTTTCCTGGGCAGCCTGTTCCAGTGTTTGACAACCCTGAAGACCCAAATCCCTAATACCCAATCTAAATCTTCATGTTATAACCCTCACAGCTGTTTCGCAGGGTTTTCAAGGTCCAGTTTCCCCTTGCCATGATGGTCTAAGGAAATAAAGCGTGTCAGCTTTGATTCCCAGTGAATAGCCAGGGATGGAGGCCAAGTACAAGCTTGCAAGACTCAAAGGCAACTCTCTTAACAGGGATCAGTGTGGTTTCCCTCACATCCCAGTCTCAGTGTTCAGGCAACAAAGGGACAGATTGTTCCTGTAGGCTCCTGTTGAGATGTATTGCTGGACTGCAAGCCTGCTACACATTGCAGGATTTAAGTTCAAATGCAAAACAAGAACCCACCACCCTTAGGCCATGCTGTGGTGCTTCTGCTCCTCCCCAAAGCAAGCAAGGCTCAGGTTCTCCCAGAGATCTTAACAAGCTCAGTCAGCCTGCACTTCAAGGAGAGTGCCCTTGGCTGGGACAAGCACCAGGTTTACATTTACTGTGACTCCCTGCCTGCAGCAGGGCAGAGCATTCTTGCTTTCCCGGGGCTGTAGCAGTGAAGTCTTGTCCTTACCTGGGAGCCAGCCAGGGCACTCTGCACATACCCTGCCTATTTAGCAGTGTCACTTATAGGAACAGGATTATTTACAGCACTGGAACATGGGAGAACAAACCTCAAGAGGCAGGAAGTGCTGGCAAAGGCTTGCTTCCTTCCTACCCTTTCTCCTGTTTTGTGGTCTCCTTCGTGACCCCTGCCAGTGATAGAAAGCAGGATAAGCCTAATTAACCCTTGTGTAAAGTATAAGATGGGGCAGTCCCAGATGAAGGCATGGTTTGTACCCTGAGCATAGCAGTCAGGAACACTTGTAACTAACCTACCTAGCAAGCAGGGCTGCCAGCTTAACAGGCAAAAAATGAGATCAGCTTTACTCTTGTCAGTGCCAAAAGACACATAGACCTCATCTAATCAGGGCAGCTAGGAACAGAGACCCAGCTGTAAGCTCTCCTGTGCCTCTGCAACATAAGGGCCTTTACCTTTTAAATGCTTGTACAATTATTTAGCTTACCTTCAGTTACCCAGAGAGCCTCCTGCTTATTTGCACAGTTTCTTGCTCTCCGTAGCTGCATCAGCTCTGACAAGCAAAGAGGAAAAGCTCTGTCTATGCGCATTCACCATGCCTGTACCCACAGGGTGAATGGCAAGACACAGCTACAACTCAGACCCTTCTGGCAGAGCTACAAGAAGGCCTCCATAACAAGGGTTACCAGGCAGAAGAGACAAGGCATCAGTATATCAGCAGGCAATCCACCCTCCAAAGCCATTTCCCCCCACCCCAACACTCTGGGGCAGCTGCTGTATCACAGATGTGGGCAGTGCTGCTGCCAGGCAGCAGTTGTGCTGACAATCCGGCAACAGGTTTGTAGCTTGTCAGCCTCTCCATAAAAAGCCTTCACAGGGCTGAAATAACCTACAGATTGGTATTGCCCCCACCCAGGGGGCCAGCACAGCCACTCAGCTGTTCGAAGGATCAGCAAATGCAGCCCTGCAGACAGATTAGCCATCAGGAGTCAAATTCCACCTCTTCAGCAATAGAGGACCTCACCAGCAGTCAGTGACCAGCCAGGCTGCACTGGGGCAGCACCCACATAGCTGCAGCAGTCAGTGAGCCAGCCCCAGAGCTGGGCAGCCTGCCCAAGGCTTCCAACACTCCACAGTTTACCTTTCATCAGGTCCTCAAATGCTGACACAGTCCCAACTCTAGCCCTGGGTACATGGCTAGCAGGCAGCTGGGCAATAGCAGCAGCGGCAAACACACTCCAAGGCATTGCATGAACACAGCAAAGAGGTCTGGAGCACAAAACATTGTTTTCTAAGTTTAACTTGTCTGCCTAACTGCAACTAGTTGTGCTTGGTGCACTCAAGATTTAGCGTCTCTAGTAAACTGCACCTACAGCCTAGAAGCCAAGTACTACAGACACTGTCCCACAGGCTCCCAACATGACCTAAGCCAATGACTTCATGGGAAAACACAGTACTGGGTCTCTGACAGTGTCAAGACCTCACTTAATGAAGCAGCACAGACAGCCTGGAATAGCTAAAGACCCCAATCCTAAATTGTCTGTGAGGCCTCACCTTCTGTTCCATGGCTTCCCACTGGCAAGTGCAGTTAGTCTAACTTGCCTACTCTTCTCTACTCCTTAAGTACACTAGTGCCATCCTGCTAGGCATGCTCTTAGAAAGCAAAGCTATCAGCAAGAGCACAAGCCGTGTTCCCTGTGACTCCCCCAACCCCAGCAAGGTGATGAGAGCAGCACTCCTTGGTCACACATGGCACAATGCACGTCCAACATGCACTTGTTGAAGCCTTCCTGGCTGCGGCTAGTCAGAGCTTAGAAACAAAACAGCCAGAGACCCCTCACTGCATCAAACAGGGTCAAGGGAGCAACTACTACTAAGGTAGCTTTAGTCACACTAAATCATGCTTTGCCTGGCGTGTGGTCTACCTCAGCACCAGCTGCAAGGCCACAGTATAAGTAGACACATAGATGAGTACATACCCCTTCCCAATGCCCACCCCTGTAGCGCATACAGGAGCAAGCAGATTAGAGCAGAAACAGCAGAGGAAGAAGCCATTGCAAGTTTGGGTTTATTTCACTATGCAGGGGGGAGAAAAAAAAAACAACAAACCAACCAAGCTATAGTTGATCACTGAACTTAATGGCTTTGACTTTGAAGTCTCCCTCTACAGCCAGGTATTCAATTTTCTCTATGCCCAGCCGATTAGGGAACTGGAACTCAACATCAGGCAGCTTCACTGTTGCCTCTGTTTCATTGAAGGAGATGCAAATCTGTAGAGAGCCACGAAAACAAAGGTTAACACATCACCACTCGTAAGCCTCACTCCCCACTACCTGCAGTCCAGGTGCAGGACAAGATGTGGCTGCTGGTGTCAAGGCCATGCTCACTAGATCAGTTTCTGCCCTGCCCATCATAGGCTTATTTGCCCTGCCCCAAGGTCAGCTCCAAGCTTCTGCCACAAAGGGAGGAGACAGACCCACTCTGAACCTCAGGTCTGTGTTTCAATAGCTCTTACTTGTACGGCTTGCAAAGGAAGGCCAGAGTGGAGCACTTCACACATCCAGGCTGTTGGGCACTGACTTGACAAGAGCAGGTCTAGACAGTTGGTTTTTCTGAGAGACTCTTCCTCTGTTGCTTATTCCCTTTTCCAGACCTGCTCCTTCCCCACCACAAACTTACAAAACAGCACTGTAGAACTGTGCCCTTAGCCCTTTAATGCTGTGGGCCAGGGCCTTGCACATGCCCCTAGGGCCTCACCTCAGTCTTGTCCCCATGCTGGAAGGGAAAGTCAGCCTTCCTGTCCTCCTCACCCCACGTGCCATCCTGCTTCGAATTGCACACGATGGTGTTGACATCCCCGTGACAGTCAAAGCGAGGGTTGAAATGCAGCAGGAGGGTGCTGCTGTCCTTCCCCACGTTCACAGCAAACCTGGGGAAATGGAGAGCTAGCGCACAGCTACACAGTGCTGATGAGCTGAACGCTGCAGGAGCTCGGGCTTCCCTCAGTGCCATATCAATGCATTCACCATCTCACTCACCCTCTGGCATCAGACAGGATCTTCCCTTTGACTTTGATGCACTCTCCAGGCTGGATGTCCAGCTGAGTAACCACCAGTCCCTGTAGGGACAAAGCACAGGCATCACTGTGTCCCAAGGCAGGCCCACCAGCCCTCCTCAGGCCATGGCACTGAGCAGCTCCGGCAGGCCCAGACGTACTTGTGGTTTCATGTGAACAGAGGGACTGATTCAGGGCAGCTGCCCATCTCAGCCCTCTGCCAAGGAGCCCCAGTTCACAGCCACCCCACCCCCCCCCCGG
>JAOEHY010018082.1:0-19345 GCA_025447955.1 Psilopsiagon aurifrons | reverse complement strand
TGTGCCCCCCCCCCCCCCCGGCTCAGTATAAAAATTTACTTGTGCATACTAGCTAAAGAGTTTCACTTAAGGGCCTTGTGTAACTGTCAGCTCTTGCTTTTGTCAGGCATTTATAGCAGACAACTCAGAAGTTAATGTTTGCAAGCTTCTGTGAAAGTAAAGAACCATTATTCAGCTGATTAGTTGTAAATTTCCTTTGAATTGATTAAATTTCTGCCTTGGAATGGTTTGTTATCATACATGTAAAAATAAACAGGATTTGTGTATGAAATCTTGAATTGACTGCAAAGCATGGTTTTCATCACTGGGATATCAAAATCTCTAATATCTCTTGCTGTTGTGTACTGACAGCGCCCTGTTTCCTCAGCAAAAAGAGTTTTGAGGCAATAAGGGATAAATGCAAATGTAAGACTACAGAAGTACAGGATTCACATTTTCAATGGGATCCCCTATAAAGGGTTTCTGCTGTTTGTTTAAAAGTTTGATTCATTAGTTTTACATTTCTGACACAGATTTTTCATCAATTTGGCATCTCTGAAACATACCACGTTTATCTAGTTCTAGGGGAGAACTATTTTCAGAGTGGCACAGTTTTGTTTTTTTGCCATGGACTGGCTGGTATGTACATAGGTATGAAGTCATCCGCCTCTTTCTGTCTTTCCACAGACCTTTTATGGAAACATCTAAATAGCAACCCTGTTTCTGTATCTCCAAGCAAAAGTTTTCAGAAATCCTGAAAGTCTATAATGGTATAAAATTCAAAGGGGTAATAACTACAAGAGAGAGCTGAAAGTATCATCACTTTAATTCCAGGTCTTCTTATCGAACTCCAAGATTTTCACCTCAGAAAATGAAGTCTGCTTGCTGTTATTGATGTTTTGAATTGTTAAAGAATGAATGTCAGTAAAACAATCAGTTTGCAATAACTTTGTGCTTAGAAACTGAAAGTAGCATATAAGTTCAAAGTACTTTTTTTTTTTTTTAAAAAAACAGCAATTTGGTTTCCAGAAAATAGTGAAAATGAAGAATGATGATAAAGTATAAGATGGTGTAATCCAACAACTGAATAAACACATGTCAAAAAAAGAAGCTTAATTTTCTAGCAAATTGAGCATGTAAGCACAGAGCTGAAAGCCTGTTGCAGTCATGCCGAATCTTTTGAAATTTGTTGGTTTTGTAGCTTCCAAAATAATGACTTAAAAGCCTTTTTTTGCTCTCCTACCTTCAAAAAATTTAGTTTGCCATTTTCTCAGTGCAGTAGTCTGCATCTGTGACGTACAAGGATTTTAGCTAGGTTCAGACTAGGAGAAAACAAACTCATTTGCTGTATGGAGATTCCCAAAAAGACAAAGAGAGAGAAAGAGAGAAGAGGTAGAGCAGGCTGGGGGAGCATGGATGGAGTCTAATGAAAGAAATATGCAAAAAAAATGCTAAGTGAGAGAAAAATAAGAAATATGTAGACAAAGAATTGTGATAAAAGATAAAAAAAGGAAAGAAGCAGCAGATTTTAATGGAAATTTTAATGCAAGAAACATAAAACGTATCCTCTCAATGTCTTGTATTACTGCTGGCATTAGTCTGTATGAGTAGGGACTAAACACAGAATTATTTTGATGTAAATACTTACTGTCTTGCCTTCACCTGTGAAAAAAAACCATGATTGCAACAATAGAGAATTGTCATTGGCATCTCAGGCTCATTAACCTTGTTTCATGTGCATTTTGCACAATATGGCTAACATTTTAGGTACATATTGTTTTATAGACATTTTCCGGGGTTTGTCAAGTTCCTGCTTCATTTTTGGAACTTGATATTAAAGGCCAATCCTGCAGCTGTTGAGATTAGAGGCAAACTCCTTTCAATGTCTGTAGGGTAGAAGCCTATCCTTATCAAGGTACTTGTCCTCCTGCTTGAGGAAAAACAAAGCCATCAGATCTTTAGGCTGTTTAGTATCACAACCACACACAAACTAAACAAACAGAGTGTATGTTACAGAATTTTTATTCCAAGCGACAATTCAAGTCAATTCATTATCCAAGCTTAAAAAGAATTTGAGTTGTGCTCAGTGTTGTAATTTTTTGGAACTTGACCTAAAGACAGGCTATAAAGACAACTTACCAAGCAGACCATCATATTATAGCAGAGAATGGTGTTTGTTCAGGTAGTTGATTTTTGCTTCTTCATAATCATTCTGTAGTACCAGGTTGTACCTTGAGATTACCAAGATGTCCCACTGTAATGTTCAGATCTAACTAGAGAAATAGGTCAATGCAAAGGTCAGGCACTATCATACACTAAAAATTCAGGCAACTAATGATAGCTAAGAAAAAAAAAAAAACAATCACGCTTGATTGTTTTAAAATATAATTGTAAGCTTTGAACATACTATCACATATATCTATAGTGCTATTTATTTTTAATTCTATTTTAATGAGGGATGCAATAGAAAATCACCAGTGCTTAAAATAACATCTTTTTCATTGTTTTGTACTAGCTAAGCTTGAATGCTGATGAAAAATGGTGTGGAAATGGATGGGACTAGAAAGATACATGTGCGTAAACAACTACTGTAAGTAAACTAAAGTTGGAGTTATGATGACTGAGGAAAAAAAGCTACAGGCTAAAAGAGTTACAACAAACTGAAATCCCATTCTCCAAAAGTGATTACTTCAGCAAGATAACATTGCAGTTCTTGTTTACTGGCTAGGAAACATGGATTTACATTGATGATAGTCATTAAAGCCCCATAGGGAGATGACTAAGACCTAAACCACACATTTTAATTGCAAAAGAATGCAAACAGCTTACCTTGAAGCACTGGTAATATAGAAATAGCCACATTTCTAAAGGTGCAGAGTTTCAGAAAAGGATTTACTATCTTTTTTAGGTGATATGGTCAAAATATTTTCAGAAAGTATGACAAGAGGAGTGACTGTGAACACTTTTCTCATTCAGTAATAAACATTACATCATGGATGGAAACATCGACTACTAGCGCTAATTCATTTTCACCTTTTATTTCCCAGAATGCTCAATTATGTACTAATAGGCAGGAATTAAATACACCAGTCATCAATCTATTAGCCTGCTATTGCACTGATACTTTATTAGAACTGCCTTATAAAGGCCTTCACTCTTTCCCTGTGCTGTATGTGAGTTTAGGATGAAATACCTGTATAAATATCATAGAAAACTGCACAGACTATTTGATATGAAAGTGTTTACTGATTTAACTCATCTCTTAGCAAGATCTGAAAGCAAATATATTTTGTGTTATGTGACCTGTAACGAATACACTGATTTTCTGGTAAATAAGAGAGCTGGATTCTAATCTCTCTTTGATACAGTTCTGCTACCACCTTGGGCAGTCACTGGGGTACAGATTTTTGCAAGTGACCTTTAATAACTGGGTTCCTTGAACATGAATTTGTGAAGATGGGCACAATAAATTTGGGACTCTGAGTATTAACTCAAACTCTTTATTGAAAATTGTAGTTGTCAGTATTTTCAAACTGTTCTTTATGCTTGAACTACTAGGTCTACCGTTATGTGCAGGAAACAAATCCACTAATCAGAGACTGTTGAGGGTTTTATGCAAAGGGTGCTACACATCTTAATTAATTAAATGCCAATGACTGATTAAATTATACAGCTTCTTTAATAAGGGATATCTCAAATCTAAGGCCATCCCAAATTATGAGAAGCTAAGACTGAAGAAAATCAGTTCAACACTTTTTTATATAAACACAGTAAGGAAGTGTCTGCCTGAGGATGAGGAAGGAACAAGGATTTAATTACTGTCCTAACCCACTGAACACAAAGGAGTTACAATAGGTGTTTAAAATCTCCACTATATACAGGCACAGTTGAAACTGCACCACGTATTCAAGGCTTTTTCATACACAGTGGAGAGGAAGAGACATCTTACATCTAAAAAACTTGATTAGGGTGACTTGTCAGAAGCTCTATAGATGCTATTTTCTCAGTAAATATGAAAAAGACATCAAGTTCTGACTTGGACACTGATCCTTTATCTTTTAGATGTTTAAAGTCATCTGAAATAAAGTGTGTTGGCAGGGACTGACCTTTGGTTTTCTTCAAATATCCAAAGGAATTTTGTCTCCTACAAAATCCTTATTTAATTTTATTATTTAAAAGAACAGTTTAATTGGAAAGGTTGGTTTTGGGTTTTTGGGGGGTTTTGTTTGTTTGTTTTTATTTCGAAGAGCATAATGTAATGCACATTTCTTTTAGGACCTTGTCAGATTAACAAATCTAGCAAATTAGAAAGAAGAGCTAGGGCAAGAGAAAGAAATGGAAAGAATAAGAAAAAATAAAGAGGGACATATGGAGAAAGATAAAGAACAAAGAAAGAAAAAGAGATGGATAGAAAGGAAGAGAAATAAAGGGAGGGGAAAAGAAGGAAAAAAGGAAAGACAAAAGGAAGAGAAGAAAAGAGAAAGAGGAGGAAAAAAAGAAGGAAAAGGAAGAGAAAGTTAAGAGAAAAAGAAGGTAGGCAAAATAAAGAAGGAAAAAAAAAAAAAAGAAAATATGGAAGATGAAAAAGGAGAAAACCCAAAACCTACTAAGTAGATTTGTATAACTTAAAAAAAATCAGGAGCAATAGTTTTTGAATACATTAAAAAATTCTAAATTGCACAGTTTGCACAAAGATTCTATTGGTAATAAGCACTTTAGGAATGATAGTGTTAATATGCTAGCTTAGGTGATTACCATTTTCTGATCATTACTAGTTCTATGTTTAAGGTAATTAGCACAAGTGACCCTAATTCCAGTGAGGACTTGGTTTGATAAAACAAAGCATCCAGCACCAATGCAAAACTGTTTTACACAACTGTTAATGCTATCACATTTTTTTGTCCAGAAAAGAAAAGGAAAAGAAAGTGTCAAGTAAATCTTTACCTGATGTAAATTACCACAGCCTTAAATTACCTGTTAAGTTGATTTACACAGACTGGTCAATATGTACTGGAGTTCACTGAAAGCCAATATTCGCTTATTTACAAATTGGAAAATAAGCATACTTGCTGCAGGGAAAAGTAAAGCATGTCTTTGATCCTTCCCTGAACAAAAACAAAAATGAACTTCCAAATGTAAGGGTACCAAGTCATATTGCAGTGTCATTTGCAAAAGAATCCTGAGGCTGTGGCAGGCCAGCTTATCTTACTGTTGCCAGGTTTATTACAAGCAGAGTTTTGCATGCTTAACACTTTTTGAAGGATTTCAGAATGTCATATCCTGACTGACAGCTTTACTCGGTGACTGCCTTGCTTGTGAGTATATGACAGTTTGACAGGCCTCCTTAGGGTTCATTTAATTATTTTATGCAAGTCTCCTTACTGAATAACATTGACCATTTTACTTTATACACACAGCAGCAACAAACTTAAGCTGCCACATTTCATTCCATCCTAACTCCCCTACTTATTAGCTCCAGGCATTTTTGTACTTTTCCCCTCCCTCCTCCTTCAGCCAAAAAAGTAGATTTAGAATAACATATGCACACAAAAAGGTAACAAAATGAAGACTAATATTTACATGGTTTCATATGAAATTAAAATATCATAAAATATTGCAAAAAGTAAGCAGACTTACGGATATGAAAATGTCATTCTGGAAAAACTCTTTTAAAGGAAAATAAAGGCAGCCAAAGAAGCACAACAAGGAGAGAAAGAGAAGTTTAAAGTTCTGAAAAAAACTTGCATATAATCATTGCTATTATTACCATTATTCTTCTTGCTGTTAATATTGTCATTGTTATTATGGTTTCTTCTCCAGCGGCATACATCATACAGCTATCTCCAAAGCTGCTTTAGTTGAGACAAATACTGTATTTTTTTATTTTTTTTTCTCATGACAGGTATGCTCACTTCCGCATGCTCACTTTCTTAATTCCCATACCTACAGCAATTGCTGTAGATGTGGAATGGAAGGTGTGATTTATAGTCATTAAGTAGGTAACATGCTCTTGAATGTTCATTAACAATTCTGAGGTTCAGAGTATGGAAATTATGCATCTATTCTTGCTGGATAGTACCATGACATTGCCTTTTTCTGTGACTTGTTTTCTGTCTGCAAATTCCTTGCCATTTTTATCATAGCACTTCAGAAAGGTAGTTTAAAGGCCCAAAGAGGATCAGACACTGGATTCATAGGTCTGCCTAAGCTACCATCTAATCTGATGGGAGGGGGAGATGAAAGTAGTTAACATTTTAGCATTTTTTTGAACATTCTAGAAAAAGAACTAGAATGCCTAACACATAATGGTTAATGCAGAATGACCTAACAACAATCTCCTGTTCCTTTTAGCTTAAGAACAAAACACTCAGAACAGAATCATAGAATAGTTAGGGCTGGAAAGGACCTTAAGAGCATCTAGTTCCAATGCCCCTGACATGGCCAGGGACACCTCCCACTAAACCATGCTATGTCCAACCTGGCCTTGAACACTGCCAGGGATAGAGCATTCACAACTTCCCTGGGCAACCCATTCCACTGGCTTACCACACTTACAGCAAAGAATTTCTTCCTCATATCCAATCTAAACTTCCCCTGTTTAAGTTTGAACCCGTTACCCCTTGTCCTCTCACTGCAATCCCTAATGAAGAGTCCTTCCCCAGCTTCCGTATAGACACCCTTCAGATACTGGAATGCTGCTACGAGGTCTCCACATAGCTTTTTCTTCTCCAGGCTTAGGACTGGAGGTTCATTAATGACACTCTTTGCAAGAAAAAAGTATATTTTTCTGGCCTCAAAAAAGATCCATTTTTTTTTTCCCCTGTTGTAGATGTGATCCAGTTCTTGCATTCTGGTCCAGAGAATTTAGATTTCCATGACCTGTTCAGGTGGTCTGGATGCTGTGTGGAAGGAAACCCATGGAATGGTTTATAAGGAACCACTATCAAGAAAATATCAGAGTTGCGCATAAGTTGATGTATTAGCAAAGCTGTTGTAAGTTCCCTCAACAAGTTGAGAAAAAAGGTATGGTAATTTTCAGTCTTAATAACCAAGTAGTCCATAGGAGAGAATTGAATATTAACTTTGGCTCCTGCAGTTTTGGTAGCTAAGTAGTCCCCATGAGTACTGAATATTAAATTTGGCTCCATCAAGCACTTCCAGTGTAACCCTAGAGAAATTGTGGAAGGTAAGCCATTGTTTCATGAACTGTAGGTTTTCTTCTTTCGTACTTTAAAAGTGTGATGTTTCACATGTATACTTTTAAAAATCTTTATTTATTAAGCGTTTAACAGCTATAGCTACAGATGAAATTGTTGACAAAGCTCAGCATTTCTATGACTGAGGGAATGATCAGGAGAAACAGGAAATGATGTATTGGAGACAACCATGGCTGTTTCCCCCACTTTTGAAAAGCAGTTCTCTGATAAGTGAAGTAGCATTCACATAAACGAATAAAGCAAATGATCAAAGTAGTTCCACATTTTCAAAGTTATGAGTTCAAACATGATGATACTGATATCAAAATGTTTACCTAGAAAGTCATATCTGTAGAATAAAAGAAATGATATCTGATGGATTCATACACTGCTGAAAAGATGTGTACTTTGTAGCCAGTGGACACATGAAACTGCTTCTGGGAACAGTTAAAGAAAGGCTTTTGACAGCTATTCAAGTGTTATAAATTTTTATGGCTCTTTGGGACTTCTGTTGAAGCTACACCAATTTCTAACTCCTTAGAATATGGAACTGAAATTGCATGTGTGGAAGAGGACAGTCTTCATTTTGGCACTTTGAAACTTGCTTGCAATTGATTTGCAATCACGGCAACGTTTTTTTCCCTCAGAATTGTGAGTGGAATGTGTGAATTTGTGACTAGACTATCATCTCACATTCCTGTTCTGACTTGTTTTCTGAGTAGTGTTTTTCTCATAACAACAATAATAATAGAAATGGAATTCATTTCAGTGCAGAACTGGATTGATGACTTTAATCTGTAATCTTCTGTAATCATTAGTTAAATAAAATAATATTTATGTGTGTGTAACAATAAGAATTAAAGAAAATAACAAGTTTCTATATTTTGAGCACTCTCTTGGTAAAGAGAGCTTGCCAGCTAACTTCATGATCTAGTAGAGATTTAGAGGGAGTTTCTAAAATGTTTAGAGATGTCAAGATCAATCTTTTAGCACAAAAGATTTACCAACTTGACCTCTGCCTACACTTATTTTCTCTGAAAGAACATAATTTTATGTGAACAGCATAGAAGGAATATGGCTTATTCTACTATAGTACAAATCTTTCCTCCGTTCTCAAAGAAGCTCAGTATTAGTTACAGCAAAGTGGTTTGGGCTGCATCTTTCAGAGGCAGCTTTGAGTGGGAGGCCAGCAGTAGTGGTTGATAAAAATTGGATAAACAGTCTTTGTGTTAAAGGCATCATCAGAGTGTAGAAAAAGGTTTAGCAGTGGTGACTCATTCCATTTCCTATCAGGGAATATCACCACCTGGTATAATTATGTTGTATGGCACTGTTTAATCAGAAATAGATATCAGAATCTGAGATGAAGAAAAATATTTTTATACTATCATTCTTCAAAGAGACCTTCTACCCTCTGTCCCATCCCTTGTCCTCTTTCATGGAGAAAATAAATAATTTGTGTGAAAATAATATATTATGCAGACTATTCATTACGAACATCACACATTCAGGGCTTCACTGACGACTCCCATCTTGTGATTATGTTGTGTGGAGATAAAAACATCTGCTGAATTAATGACAAATCTGTTAGTGCCTTCATCCACTGCCCTGTTTGAATGCTTAAACTCATCGAGTGTTTGCTTATTCTATTTTCTTTCTTTATCTACCATGTTCACTGCCTGGAGCAAACCCATCTAATAATTTTCAATTGAATAAAACCATAACTCATGACCCAATAAACTATTAAAAAAAATTGCATTGCATCAGATTCATCATTCATCTTATCAGTGGCAGAAAGCCTACAGAATTCCTTAACAGTTCTTTCTGTGATAAATAGTTCTATTAAGATTTATGAATACAGTGGTATATATTAACACATATTTTGTTAGAGAATTATCTATCATACTATTTCTTTTTTTTCAAGCACCAATATGTTGCATTAATAATTTCATTCGTCTGGAAAACTCACAGTCAGCTATCATCATACAGTTTCTGTTTAGTTTTTTTTTTTTGTTGTTATTTTGTTTTGCTGTTGTGATTTTTTATCTTAACCCCAAGATCCCTTCAGAAACGTGGCAGTATTGTTGTTCTGAATTGGTTTTATTCATGTTTTCTGTCAGGTTCTTAAGAAAATTATCCTCTAGGTCCATCTAAAGTGGTTAATTATAAAATAAATTTAGAACAATTTTGACACATGATAGAAAGAATAAACACTGATTAAGCAGCTGCCATAAGAATGCCTGATAACATGGATTAGGAGATATCTGTTTCACTATACAAATGCATTAGAAATTAGTGACTTCTAAATGTAAATTCTGGTCATCAGATTTTTTGAACCTCTACAATTAGTGGCAACTGTACAGAGATAGCACCCATTTCTTCATCCATTCATTTCTCAATAGAAAATCCAAGTTTTTAGTAAAAAGCAAACACAAAGGGATTAATTTTTTTTCATCACTGAGATTGATGTAGAAGGCTTCTTCAACATAGTGATACAGGGACGAAAAGGAAAGTTGAGGGAATTAGAGCAAAAGGCAAAATCAATGATTAGCCTGATCATTTACTTATCATAGATCTCAGCGTGAAGAAATTAATGCAATTATACAAAAAAATGCATTTGTATGTGAGGATGCTATAGCAAAGTGGTGAGGAGCAATTAATCCTTTGCTATTGCTTGCACTATTTTTTGGCTTCTCAGCCTAGAAAAGTGTGGAGAAAATGTGGTCTTTTTCTTCCCCGTATTATTTTGATTTAGTGAAATCCATCCTTAGAACTGATATTGCCTGTACTGTGCAGTTTTAGGGAAGATATTTTCACAGTAGATGGAGATGTTAGAAATTTACATTTTGTAAATAATTTTGGACTCTGTGTTCTTTAGTTTGCATTAACAATCTTGTTCCTTCCTAGAAAAAAAAGGAAAAAAAATAAAAAAGTATGCAGTCCTTTTTATTTTCCTTTTCAAGAAGAAACAGCTCTACTCTGGAGGCAGTCTTTCTTCCACAGAAAGGGATATGAGAGCCATCATTAATCTCCTAACCCTTCATTTGATCTGGGCTGAGGGCCAAAATTAGTTTACATTGTGACATTTCATTGTATAGCTTTTTAGCAGGAGAACCTGCCCAAGTCCCTAAGGACGGAGACTGTGTTCATCAGAAAAAAGCTGGAAAAGCTATCCAACATGTACAGTTATCTCTTCTTACTTGCTTTAGCCTTATTTCTTCCTGGAAGGTATTTTCACAGTGTGATGAAAAGGATTTAGCCCAAAGGTGTTATTTAATCAGCACACATTTCAGTAAAGATGGATATTTTATGCAGATAATCTTATTTTATGAGTAATCTCCTCTGCGTCTATAACAGGTTTTGACTGTTCAAATAACTTTTTAAACCACAAAGACTCTTTCTAAAAACTGTCTTTCATAAGCCGTAAAGGTACTTGCTTTAGAAAAGTTTTGAAATCATGGCATTTAAATACAACCTTGTCACTTATTAGAGTGCAAAACAATAAACAATACTGGTTTGGGCTAATGCACTTTGAACTTTCAAAATATTAATGTGGAACTGCTCAGTTTTGTTTTAAGAACAGCTAAAATGAGTAAAAGCATCACTGTTTTTTAAGGCTTAACAACGCGTTGCCAGGAAGAAAAAGGTCTAATGCATATTTATGAAGGAGAAATTTAATGACAGAGCCAGACTTGGCTCTCCACTCTTGGACACATGAATTCAGCTTTTTCAGATGCTCACACCAGTCCCCAAAAGGCAACTGCAGGTCTTTGTAAAAGCTGCATCTCCCAGGGTCTGAGAGACTGAAAAGAGCCAATGAGGGCCAAGGTGCAATCTTTGCTGATCCAGCACAGGGTGAGGGGAGTCAAGTCCCTTCTGTTCAGTTTGAACCCTCACTGTGTTTAATCTACACCCTCTTTTTAATCTACATAGTTGTAAAGACCTCCCACAGGTACTCTGCGTCTTCCTAGGGGAAAAGCGGCTTGTTTGCCTGTGTTCAGGAAGGTTCAGCAGCTGCAACAGCAGCATCAGGGTGGCATTCAAAATGTACAGTTCATACACAATTACATATTTAAGCTGGATGCCTTTTCTCAAGGGGTGTAGGCAGACAAAAACGCAAGAAATAATTGAGTGCTCATAACTGGATGTTCTCTGAACCCAGTTACCTTTTAAAGAAAAGGTAAAAGCAACTTTTACCTTCAGTTGCACCTCAGCAGGAGTAGCAAATTGCAGTAGCAGTACTACAAAGTGCTGGAGATTATCACTCTGCCTTGCCATTTTCACCTCCTCCCCTCCAAAATTATTTACATTTTTCCTTATAAACCAATAGTAATTATCTATTTCCCTCTCTCCCCTGGAAGCTCTCTCCACTTCTCTGACAGAACCATGCACAGGAGAACAATGAAAGTAATAACTCGATGTTGGGTTTTGTTGGGTTTTTCTTTTTTTTTTTTTTTTTTGGTTTGTTTGCTGTTTTGTTTGGTGTTTTGGGGGGTTTTCTTTTCCACTGTTATTGTTTTGTTATAAAAAAAAACCCCTTAATATTGTCAAAAGCACTCAGACATGAGTATGCTGGCACTCAGGTCTCTCCAATGCTTGGAGGCCTTAGTTCTGCTGTATATGGTGTAGTCTCAACATCTGCCATTACACCCAACCTCCAAAATCACCCCAAAAACCAAGAAAAGAGGAGTCATTCTTGTCCCTCTAGGGATGACTGCTAACAAGAGAGTTGTCAGTTCAGCCTGGATCTCAGCTAAGTGATCAGTGAAGAAACTGAAAAACTTCTCAGGGAAAACCTCTCTGCTCATACATCAGGTGCAATCAACACAGATTGACCAGCTTACTGACTCTGCCACAGTACCTGCAAAACCATATGTCTGGCATGGATTGCAGGGTGGCAGAATGAGTCCGTTGTTAAACATACTTCCTTTAACCATGTTTCACCTTTCTTCCGTCACTTACAGATAAGTGCTGCCATTCTGTGCGCTCCCAATCAGTTTTCCTTCAAGATGTCTCGAAAAAGGATCAGCCTTACTTAGACGATTTTTTGTGCAGCTTTTAGATCTGGCTTGTATGGGATTTCACGGTGATACTGCTATGGAAATTGGAGAAGCTAAGAAGTCTGTAGCATCCTGTGAATCCTTAGAATGACAGATTAAACAAAAATGTTGATTTTGTAGTCAGGCAGAATCAGAACAAGACTACAAGTCTGTGAGTCCAACACCAGCACGCATACTGCCCCATCAGACGCAAAGTGCGTGATTTAGATTTTAAAAGGAGAACAAGCTGGCTTTGTACCTACAGTTTTCTGGTATTAGCAAGTAGGTATAGTTTGGGACATATATCAACAATATTCCAGTTTTGGTGAGGCAAGTATATTTGATCCACCTGACTTCAGAAACCTTTATTTAGTTTACCAAATATTTTGTCAGAAAAAAAATACATGTAGGTTAAAAAAAAAATAAAAATAAAATAAACTCTTATTTGAAGGATAATATGATCCAAATGTGGCGTTACATGGATAAACAGATAAAAGTGCATTTTAGGCCAGGTCCTAAGCTACCATGAATTGGCAGAAATTCTTTCATTTCAGTATTTTTCGATACTCTGATGATTTTACACTTCAGAACTTCATTTTAGCATGCTGAACAGCAAAATAAAATCTTCCTGAGCTATTGTTTCATCCGATAATTTTCTTGTTTGCAGCCTGTTTCATCTAATTTATTCAGAACAACTGAAAGTCTACAGTGTTTCTGGTTTTGGGGTCCTAAAGGCTGTGCAAATCCCTGCACTTCATGGCTGCATTCATTGGTATATTTCTATACCTTTTCTTCAAAGTTTTGCTTTGTTCTTATCATTCTCATCATTCACTTATTGTGGAGACATGCTGTCTTAAGACTGTTCCTGTAAAATGAACATAACTTCTGTGATACTTTCTCAATTCACTTACAGGAAAGACATGATATCTATATGTGAAATAACTCCCCAAATTATCAAGAAAAAGTGGAAGCCTGGTTTCTTTTCTGAAGGAGACTACAATGTATTTTCTTTTGATACACTATGTCACTACTAATGATATCAAAGCCATTTTAGTAAGTTAATAATGGAAAAAGTACAGTTTTGTTTATCATAATAACCCTCTACCAAAGCAAATTTAATTTTGTGTACATGGAAGGAACTTAGCTGATTATAAAGAATCTTTTTTGCAAGTTACAAGCTGACATGATGTATATTTGAAACTAATGTAATTGGGAAAATAAAATTGTCATTCTCCTTAAACCCTGTGTTTAGAGGAAACTGTATTGCTTAGACATATTGCATAACACCTCAAATTTCCTTGGGATATTGTTTTTGAGAAGGGGCAACACCATGCGATTTTTGTTGAGGTGAGCAAGTCCATTGTGCCCATACAAAGTCTGTCTCTATAGAAGAAGCAATAAAATAAATTGGAACACGTTGTCCTCTATCTGTTGCCATATTCCTGTTCACTGAGAAGGGAAAAATCTACAAATTTACCCCTCACCTTTCAGGGAGCTGCTCAGTACTCCTTTACAGTGATTGCTTTGATGTATTTACCAGAACACAATATTTTACAATAGATTTGTATGATCCATTCAAAGCTATCAATTAGTTGGACTTTAACCAGAGCACAAGTAAGCAGGGACATATGGGCAAGGCATTTAAGACTTTGGTGACTTAAGATCTTAGCCACTTAGGAAAAGGGAGCAGCCACCAAATTCTCTCCTCTGTCTGTGTCCCAAGACTATAAACTGTTGAAATCTGAATAACCAGTTTTAAATAACCCACTGAGACATTTTAGAGGATAACAGATGAATGGAATTAAAAAAAAAAAAAAAAAAAAAGTAAAACCCACACTCAAACAAAAAGCCAGGAATGAAACGTAGAGTAGCACTATATATATCCTGTTCATGGTAGATGGAAGTGTAGGTAAAAGTAGTAGGATTCTATCACATATTAAGCATTTAAAAAACCCAAATATGTAGCATGAATAAAACAGAAGGCACTTTTAAATCTCTTTAGGGAAGGACAGTATAGTTGTTGAATTATTCTACAAACTCCTATTTCTGACAGAAAACTGAAATATTAAGAGAAATGCTAATAGCCCTGAGAGACTTCTTTGTTATGGAAGATTTTAGCTTCTAAAGATACATATTCCTGAACAAATGCTACTAATAAAAATAGTGCTGAATGTGATAGGAGGAGAATTTAACCTCTGAATTTGCATAGTTTCAATGAAGACTGTGTCACAAGGGAAATGAAATGGAAGAAGCTGTGATTTAGTACTGGCATTAGAGAAAGGATGGGGAACTGATTAAAGAAGAAACTTTAGTGTTTCTGGAATGTGGTGGAAAAAGAAATAACCAAGAGGTAGAAAGATTACAGTTTCCTAGCAATGTGTTGAACTAGAACTTTTTTTAATATTTTAGTCAGTGAGCCAGATGTGTAAAATATGTGTGTGCCAATGAATTCAGTTGGTGTTATGCATTTTGGGATAATTGTTAAAACAGAAATTATTAAAACACAGCAAAAGATGGGGTGAAAAGTCAGTAGTATAAAATGAGAGGTCATGTATTTGAAACCCCTAACAAAATCCTTTACTGTGAGTTTGTATCTTAGAAAGGCTGTAGTGTGGGTATATTACTTCACCACAGAATGAATGTTTTATATCGTACACTTCTGTACTAGAACAAGATACACAATCTGGCTCAAGTATAGGAAGGAGGAGATGATAACCTTTTTTATCCTTTTTATTCAGGCAAGAAAACAGCATTGTACTTTCTTTTAACTACAATGAATTATTCTTCATTTATCTCTTTTCTTCAGGCTGCTGCAAAACGTAAATCAGTATGCAATTCCTTTCTCTCTAGCTGAATAGTCAAGACTACATCCTACTAATACTTCCCCAGTATACTGATATGATTCATAGTTTTGCTATTTTTGTTCTCCATTTTGTTATCTTTTTTTTAAAATTCATTTTGTAGCAGTAAAAATTATGCATAAGCCAACTAAAGTTTCATCAGCAATAACCACCTTCTCAGTGCTGTTTATCTCATTATTCCTTTTCTTATCCTTCATTTTGGCTCAATGATTTCCTTTTTTTTTTCTCCAAGAACAGCGTATGCAAGCACCTCTTGAATGCTGTACTGACTCTACTCCTGTACGTGTAAGTAATTACATACACATGCACTCAAGCAAGCAATTCTAATCTTATTTATTAGTCTTCCCAGTAGAAATTATTTATGATGCAACATCAGATAGTAGGAAGCTGACTTGATGCACTGGTTGATCAAGACCCAGTAAAATAAGGCTCTTGCATTCACTGGGACAGCTGTTAATACACAGTGCAACAGCAATTAATCAAGAGGAATCATAAGAGGTCTTTATTCCTTATCCCCTCATATTTTCAAAGATCTTGAAGACAAAAAAAGCTAATAAGGAGAGATTGGTTGTCTTCAGTCAGTGACTTTCACTATTCTTTAATTTTAATCTGTATAATTAAGCTGCTAGTTTTCTACCCTGTTTTCCTTTGTGTCTCGGCCTTGTTCCCACTGAAATATGAGGAGTATAAATAGGAAAACAGGCAGATTATCTTTGGAGTTTACAAGCTGTAAAGAAGATGGGGCCAGGTTCTTCTCATTGGTATCCAGTTAGAGGACAAAGAGACAATGGACAAAAACTTAAATACAGGAAATTCCATATAAACAGGAGAAAAAAGAACAACAGCAACAACAAAAAAAAAAAAACAAAATCCAAACAAACCCCAAACCTCAAAACAACAGCCTTTTTCACTGTGAGGGTGGTCAAACACTGGAACAGGTTGCCAAGAGAGGTTGCAGAGTCTCTGCCCTATGAGATATTCAAAACCCAGCTGGACATGGCGCTAACCAGCCTGCTGTAGCTGATCCTGTTCTCAGCAGGAGGGTTGTACTGGATGAACCCTAGGGGTACTTTCCAGCCTCAGCACTTCTGTGATTCTATGATACTGTATTCAGTACCAGTTTGTTTGAACAGGTAAAAATTGTCAAGCTCTGCTTCTGTATTTTATGCTTCTCTAATTAATTTTTATTTCCTGTTTATTTTCCTAATGAAGCATGATAGTTGGCATGCGATTCTGAAAACAAATATATATCATGTGGCATGTGGCATTATACTTATAATTGTATTTAAAGGGACAACTGATATAATGTAAATAATCTCTATCTTATTAGCTAGCTCCTAACATTTATCCAGAATCTGGACAAACTATAAGTTATAATTTATTGTTTGGAAATTAAAAAAGAATAAAAATCTCTGTGTCATAACTAAGTCTATGAGTTATTTATAACAAATATTTCCCTGGAAATAAAATCCTTTATAGCTCGGAAAAAGAAAAATTGAAAAGCAAATGACAATACTTAATAATTGTTCTACTTTAATAAATGTTACAGCCCCGAATAAGTTAAATAAGTTTTTCACTTGCTTTCTGCACTATCACGTACAGCAATATTTTGACTGCATTTCATTTACAAACACAGACAGTACTGACGTGTCTCATTTTGCATGTCAACTCAGCTGATTTTCCACCCACACTTCATTACTCCTGCCATATAATGTCACTTTTATGATTTTGCTTAAAGTAATAGCTGTGGTAGGGTAACAAGAGAAAATGGTGTTTTCCAGCTCTGCTAATCACAGTTTTTGCTTTGAAAAAGGACAGGAATATTTAACTATAATATTTAGCTCAGTAACTTGCATAGAGCAATATCTATAAATATCATGCAGGATTCTAGATATAAACAGTAAATACACAGTATTTATCTTTATAGTTTACTTATTTTTTAAACCAAGGGAGACGTTCATTTTCAGACTACATTAGTCTCATTTATCTCTATGATGTCCTTAATCTTATAAGATGTTACAGCAACATTACCAGCTCCTGCAGGCCTGTATCAGCCTCTAGCTACTCAAGCACATTATTAGATTGCCAACATAATTGAGACATCTCATATAAAAAGAGCCAACCCACTGGCTCCAGTTCTTTGCAAAAGTATTTGCCTGATTTAATAGCTTTAAATTTATCGAGTGTTCTGTTGGTTTTGTTGTTGTTTTTTTTTTTTTTCTTTTTCTGTACATATAAGACTACTTGGAGAATCTTGTTTGAGACTGCTAAAATATGAAGAAAGGTAGTACTTAGCACAAATTCTTGCTACTGTCACATACTGTACTCCTCTGTTAAATCACCACACAACATTTGGATGAAGGAAAGTCATAGAATACTTTTGAAACAAAAGTAGTTAGAGAAATATTTTGAGGTGACTGTTCCTAACTAACTCTGTAAATGGCATTTTGATTTTTTGTGGGAAGCTACACACTTTTCACAGGATTTAATACCATATTTTTCGAACGTAATAGTTGGTGTTTGAAAAAAGGGAAGATTTTTTTGGGGAAAAAAAAGGAACATTCAGGACAAATTAATTAGCCAGAGAAAGAGAATGGATTCTTTCCAAAGTGTCTTCCGGGATTTGAACATACTTTTCAAATAAGTCACTTTGACCCACACTGCAAAAATGATACAAGTATTTATCTATTCTGTTAGTTTTTTTATTCATGCACCAAAGAATAAAAAGAATAAATCACGAAATCCCAAAGACAGAAAGATTATCAGAAGATTTCCCAATATAAATGCATGAAGCTGAACCAAGGCAAATCTGAAGCAAAGCAGTGCAGTTTTTCATTGGAATTCAAGCTATTTTCCCTTCTCAAACCTTCTCTCTAAACTGAATTAGATAATTTTAGACACAGAAAGCACAGTAAGTCACCAAACTTCAGCTCATGTGGGAAACTGAATTAATTTTCAAATACATTATCTTTGTGATTAGCTGTGTATCCATGCACTCACGTACACAACTGTGTGTATCACACATAAGGCATATGAAATGCTATTGTTACATTTTCTCAGAATAAGAAGTATTAGCTTTTTGCAGTCATTATAAAAGCTTTTTGAAGCAAGTTATTTAAAGTAAGTCTTTCTTTTAGGAATGGATGGATATTTGTGTATTTTGCCTAATGTATGTGAACCTAATACATAAAAGGCAGAATGGTATATAAATGAGCTACATGCTATATATTAGGCAGAACTACATACAAATTTATCATATAAGTGAAGTACTTATTCACCTTCAAGCCTTATTCAGTTCTAGCTACTGTACTGATGAACAGATCAATCATGGAACAGAACTGAGTAGGTACTCTAAATCCGTCTAGCTTCAGCATCTGGAACTGAAGTCAGTGAGTTAATAAATGAGCTAGTTTCAGGAGAAGATGATCGTGCCCAGAATCTTAAAAACAGTGAGTGAATGCTAAATATAACTGGATAAGACAAAGCAAAATCCTATTCCCAAACCTGAAATATTCTCTGCATATTAGTAAATTTCTCTGCATTTTCATAATTTCCTCATAAAATCTACATGAAAAGTGGATTAAAAAAAACCCAAACAACCCTCCTGAGAGCTCACCTAATATCATGAATGCTCTTTGACTGTATTTATCAAATGCTGACATTAAGCACATCAGCATTTGTGTTAGGAATAGATGAGCTTGCAAAGACTGATTTACTAAGTCATTAAGCACATTATTTTTCCTTAAAACTCAGAAAACTTTCGCTTAAATGGTAAAGAAATTGTGAAGAAAGGCACGAAGAAGAGATAGAAGGAAGGAAGGAGGGGAAGAAGGAAATAGGTCACATGCTGAGGGATGGTTTCAGCTTTTTAAAAATCATGATTTGTAACTAGCTGTCAGCTAGCTGTTAATTTGCCCACTGTTTTATTGGTGACATTTACTACTAAAGGATAGAGTTGAACAAATTTTAGTAATGGTGCAACTTTTTCTAAAGTTGAGTTAAGAATTTGCAGCGGGTAACATGAAGTCTCTCATGATGCAGATGGGTGTAGAACCCTCTGTGCATCCATTTTCACCTGTAATCTCTGCCGTTGGTCAGGTTTTCTTTATTTTGTTTTGCTTTTCTTACAGTGATTTTTTTTTTTTCAAAGCCAGTAACCAGAAAAAAAGAAATTGTTAGTGCTGTTCATCTCCAGAAACAAACATACCTTTTTACCTTAGCTGATCAAGACAGTTTATGCTATAGCATTCACGAAGCTTCCCTCCTCTCC
>JAOEHY010018080.1:0-10707 GCA_025447955.1 Psilopsiagon aurifrons | reverse complement strand
AGGGTGCCCAGAGAAGCTGTGGCTGCCCCATCCCTGGCAGTGTTCAAGGCCAGGTTGGATGGGGCTTGGAGCAACCTTGTCCAGTGGAAGGTGATCCTGCGCATGACAGCGGGTTGGAACTAGATGAGCTTTAAAGATCTCTTCCAACTCAAACCAGTTTGTGATTCTATGAAGCCTAACTGTATGTGCCAACTTGTACCAGTCAAGGATCCAGACAGTTCCAACAGTTGGTCTGATTCTTTGTGGTTCAACAGAGATCAAAATAATAAAACCGATTTATGTCACCTGGGGTTCACAATGCTATCTCTGTAGCCTACACAGCCCTGTAAAGGCAGAGTGGGGCCAGCAGTGATCAGGCAAAGATCAATAGATCTTTCCCTGGCACAGAATTAGCTAGACTGGAAAAGACCTTTTAGATCAAGTTCCTCCAGCACTATCAAGTCCACCACTAAGCCATTCACACATGCTTTGCAGCACTGAAGAGCAGATTTGTCTCAGTTGGGACCTGCTATTAATACAGTTGAAAACCTACTGTCATAAACCTTTGTTTTAGTCTCTGCTGCCTCTTTGTCACTTCGTCCATCACTCACAGATTAGCAGCCAACTACATACACAATTCAGCTCCATTTGTGGACAGATTATGATACATGATGTGGCTATCGCTTAACCTGTTTCAGAGGCAGAAGCAATTTTGCACGATGACAGCTTGCAACTCAGAAAACTCCTGAAAATGACATTCAAAGTTCCATGGTCTGAAACCCTGGTCTCAGTCATGATTAGTATTTGACCATGTGCCTGGCACCTGAATACAGAAATGACCCAAATAAGAGATGCCTACTGGGTGCATAATAAACTATCAATAGCCAATGCTAGTATGATACAATTCAGCAAAATAATTGATTTGAGCAGCTCCAGTCTTTATATTGCCATGTACTTTCTCATCTCTAGTAACATAGCCAACCCATAAGCCTAAAAGAAGTTCTCTGACTGACAAACTCATGCCCTACAACAACCAGATTTGGTCAGAGTATCAGCAGTGAATCAGGATCCTCAGAGCGCCTGAAACACTGGCAGTGGCCAACAACAGGAGACAAGCACTCTGGAAATCAATAGTTCATGACATTAATTCCCAGCCCAACTTTTACTGGCCTCAAAAATATGTGTACGCAAATTTGAGTAGCCTCAATTTGTGTCCATATTTTACAAGTATTGGTGCTTGTGTGTGCAACACAGCCCTCAAACAATGCCTACATTTGTGGTAGGGAAGCTTGAAATATCTACCTCTACACATCATTAAAGTCCCCATGCTGCTTCAGGTGTTACCACCATAACCATTCTAACAAGACACAGAATCACAGTATCAGCCAGGTTGGAAAACACCTTTAAGACCATCAAGTCCAAGTGCACCCCTAGCCAAGGCCACCATTCAACCATGTCACTAGGGGCTCATCTACACAGTTACAGTTGTGAACACTTCCAGAGACAGTGCCTCCACCACTTGACATTAAATTTCTCTTTACATATCCTGTCAGCTGCCTGCTAATTATTTTAACTGGCTAATGAAGCTGAGTCACAATAGGCCAGACTCCTTCCTTCATAATATTTTCCTAGTACTTTATTTATTTGAAAGGCCAGTCAGTTCAGTGTGGAAAATGCATAAAGAGGAAGCCAGAAATGGACCCTATATGTTTGCAACGAATTGAGATAATCTCTGCAGACTACTTCACCTGATGCCTCCCAGGTTTTTTGTGTATGATAGCACACAGATGGAAATGTTTCCAGTGCAGGAAGAAAAAGCAGCACTAGAAGCATAATAAATGTGACAAAAAGTGGTTACTTGCTCACTTGCAGAAGGGCAAGGAGGACAAAAGCTTAAGGGAGAAGCACAGCAACAGCAATTCAAGATGTTTTCTGCCTACACACATGAAGCACAGTAAGCAAAACCAAGCAAAATACATAAAACAGGAGCCTTACCCAGGTAACAACACAGGCTTTGTTTCCTCTTAGCTTTTAGATTCCAGCTGTTAAAGTTCTCTTAACTTTCTATGTATATCAGGACGCATGTGCTCCTTATCTTTCATGTAGTAACCACATCCCACTCAAAAATGATGGAAATGCTCTCACAGCTGGGAGCCCTGTACAAACTGTCTTACAGAGGTCTAACATTTTAGACTGAATTGCCTGTCTTCTCCTTTCACAGCAACTTCGTTTTCAAGTTAAGCATCCAAAAACTAAGGAATGCAAGATTACCACTGGGTATCACCCAGCTGATCTCAGACACCTATATCCTGGGATTGAATCAGCCTCAAAGTGTCTATTTCTTCCCAGCAATCATAGACTACCAGAATCAACTACAATGGAAAAGACCTTCAATATCAAATCCAACCTTTCCCCCAGCACTGCCAAGTCCACCACAAAACCATGTCACTAAGGCCCAGGTCTACAGGTTTTGAGCACTAATATATACTGATAGCCTTACTTCCAGTAGCCACATATTAATAAAACCAAAACCAAAATGTGTGATTTCATCTGTGATTCTTTCTAGCCACATGTTTTAAATAATATGGCAAAAATTCACAATGGATAAATTATGGAGTTTAACGTGAAGTTCTAAATCTTTATGTGATCTGAATAATTTAGCTTGCATTAAACAATTTTGAAAGCAGAAAGTACAGACATGAAAAAGTAACTGAAACCAAGAAAAAGGGGAAATAAAAGAACAGAAACAAGGACTAATGAAAGGCGATTCAATATATGACAATCTGGAATAAGAAAAAAGGATTCCAACACTAATTTTGAAATACTGCTCTGGAGAACATAACTGGAATAAATACTAATTTTTACTGAGAACAGTACACAGCCATGGCTGGCTTCTTTAAGATTTAATGAATTATTAGTACAACACCATTTGCAGATATCCAACATTTCAATCTAAGTGAGAATTAAGAATTCAAAAGCTGGAGTCAAAAGGATCATACATCCTCCCAGTTCTAATGAGAAACATCATAATTATCTGACTGAATACCTGGAACTGAGAGTAGCGGTGTTAATTTCCTCTGAAACTTGCTGTATTCGTCTCCTTGAGGTAACCTGTAGCCAGCCCAGCTCTGGGGCCCCAACACGAGAGGAACATGGATAAGGAGGAATGGCTTTAACCTGCCAGCAGGGAGATTTAGACGAGACATCAGGAAAAAGTTCTTCCCTGTGAGGGTGCTGAGGCCCTGGCACAGGGTGCCCAGAGAAGCTGTGGCTGCCCCATCCCTGGCAGTGTTCAAGGCCAGGTTGGATGGGGCTTGGAGCAACCTGCTCTAGTGGAAGGTGTCCCAGCCCGTGGCAGGGAGATGGAACTGGATGAGCTTAAAAGTTCCTTGCAACCCAAACCAGTCTGGGATTCACCAGCTCTATCACATTTCAAAGAGCAGTCTGACTGAGCAAGTCAATGCGAGCAATGTGTTAAACCTCAGCAGGGTTGCAGAGAATACTCTGTCCTAGGGAACTGGCATTTTTCAGCTAATTGCATGGTGATGCTATATGGTCATTTGGCCTAAAGGGTAATATTTGTCTATGAAACACATTCAACTTGCATATAAATTTGGTTCTTTATCCCATGGTTTAAATAACAACTGTAATGCAGTCTGAAGATCTGTACATCTGCAAAACTTTATAGAAGTGAATATGAAAAGAATTGTTTCCTTTACACTAACAGAAAATAAGGGAGGGAAATACTGTTTATTACTTCCAATGGAAATGTACAAAACATTGGCATTTTTTCTATAAGCAAATTTAGCAGCTTTTTCATACGCATTTGGGCCACAACCTACAAACTACATTTGAGTTTCTGAGCTCTATTTGTTAGATGAATAGGTATGGATTTGCAGATTGAATTGGGATAAGATTATCTGAGGTGTCTTTTGAGATTATTTACAGCGCTACATATTTCCCCAAAACACGTGCTTGGAGTTTCTTTTACTTTCCTGTTCACTTCATGATGTTTGCAGTAAGTCAAAGGTGACTGTAGTTTCTTGAAGCAATTTACTGTTCTTTCCTAATAGGTCTTTTATTTTTAACAAGTTACTGAAAAATATTTTAAATGTGTAATACAAACAGTCACAAAATACTTTGTTTGGAAGAAAACAGAACAAAATAACACTCCTGTTTCTCAAAACCATGACAATTGCCTCTTTTACTGTAACAGTGGAAGAATCACTTGTACCATTAAACAGATGGCCGTGTGATTTTCACTCCCACATATTCCTCTGTCCTTTGGGAACCCAGTCCATTTGTGCTCACATGTCCCTCCTACTGAACATCAAGCTGCAGATGCACTTACAGACTTGCCCACCAGCGATAGCTTTCAGGTGAACAACACGTTTTAGGATCAGCAACTACTTAGAGGTACACATTGATAACCACGCACCAACTCAAACATCACCACCTCCACCACCACAAACACTGCAACATCTCGCCTTTCATTCTTCCACGTAGTGCCTAAGGCAGGGAAAGAATACTGCCTTAGGGCAAAATATGTCACAGCATGTAGGAGGATCAAATCTGTCTTATTCCCTCCTATCAAGTCTACATTAATGGAAATACCTCATGCCAAGCAGTTCACAGATGGGAGGGTCTGAATGAAACAACAGTGTCCTTGGAAGCAAATGATGGGGGGAAGGGGGAACCACAAAAAACACACCATGAAAACCCACATGCTCAATAAGCTTCTTCCTTTCTCTTACTAGGCTCCATCACTCAAGTTTCATTCCTGAGCCAGAAGAGTCAAAAAACACTTTGCAACGACCTCCAGAAAAATTTCTAAATCTTTCAGTAATAAAATGAAAGTAGACCTCTAATTTTATATTAGCATCATAGAATCCCAGATTGTTCCGGCTTAGAAGGGACCTGCAAGCTCATCCAGCTCCAATCCCCTGTGACAGGCAGGGACACTTTCCACTAGACAAGATTGCTCCAAGCCCCATCCCTGCCAGTGTTCAAGCAGCCACAGCTCCTCTGGGCACCCTGTGCCAGGGCCTCACCACCCTCACAGGGAAGAATTTCTTCCTAATGTCTCATTTCAATCTCCCCTCTCTCAGGTTAAAACCATTCCCCTTGTCCTGTCCCTACAGGCCCTTGTCAAAAGCCCCTCTCTTCCAGGTTTCCTGTTGCCCCGGTTAGGCACTGGAAGCTGCTCCACAGTCTCCCAGACCCTTCTCTTCTCCAGACTGAACAAGACCAGTGCTCTCAGTCTCCAGAGCAGAGGTGCTCCAGCTCTCAGAGCATGAACATGGCCTCCTCTTGACTCACTCTAACAGCTTCCTCTTGTTTTGTTGCTCCCAGAGCTAGACACAGGACTGTATGGGGGTCTCATGAGAAAAAAGCATAGATGCGCAAGGCTAAAGGTATACAAAAAGAAAACATTCAAAAATATTAAGATATATTTAATAAGGATTCCTCTTAGCTTTTAATGCTGTTTGTTCTTTGGGAAATATCAGAACTAAGTCCTTCTTCCTTGTGTTCTGAAACACGCCTAACAAGAGGTACATAGAAGTCTCACTGGATCATCTGCTGCTCTTTAGTCCCTGATAAAAAGGCTTCGCAACTTCTTTATCTGCCTCTAATTCCTACAGCTGGGCACTGGAACATAGCTTATTGCTAGGGATGAAGTTGTTTTCTTCTCAAGGTCCTTTGAAACTCATACACCTTAGCCGGTTTATTTCCAGCTCCAGCTTTGTAACTGTTGGGGACTTTTTTGCCTATTTATTTTAGGCCTTTTTAGATAAAGTAATAAGATTTTACAGATTTTCCTATAACTTTTTCAATTACAAAGGTTTTTTTTAGGCACCGCTTGAAATAGTTTATTTTTTGCAGTATGTATGTTTAGATTTATCTTGGATTCTCAGTTAATGATGAGGAAGAAACCATCCCCCTCGTGCAATTTTAGGGGGCTTATCAGGTGGAGTTGCTATGTTGTATGTTGGCATACTCACGTATTTGTTTTGGGACTGGGAAGCAAATTGCAATACATCATAATAACAAGGCTGGCTCCCTACATCAGGCTGAAGATGTAGAACAAAAAACAAGGGAAGGGTAATAATTAGTAGACCAAAAATAGTGCATGGCTAGTACTTTCACAGACATGCATGAAAAATAAAGTGGGAATTAACCCTAGTCCTCAAACAGCTAGGGTATAGAGGAGCAGCAACAGTGTAGCTTCCAGGCTTGATGATTTTCCCACTGCACTGAAGCCTTTCAGTGGAAAGACAGCCCAATACCAAACTTCTCTTGCAAAACATGGAAAGAGTGGGGTTTCATCCATAGCTTTGTCAAAGAATCAATATGAATGGGGAAGATTGTACGTGTGATCACGCACAGTTTGGAAAGCCTGATTGCTTGATAGCAGTGTGATGTTACAGCACCAGTAATGGTATGGAGATGGGTGACACCTGCACAAACTTTCACTGTCTTCTATTTGACTATGGAAGAATTTCTCTAGATTTTCAGTAGTACTATTTAGCAGGTCATGATGAATGAAGAGAGAGTATTTTTACCACCACCTTGGCTTCACTGAAATTTCGGGTTAACAGAAAACGCATGATCTTAAGTAAAATCGCAAAGAAGTCAGTTATTTAGCTGTGGCTGATACGCATATAAAAAACCTATTTTTTATATATATAAACTATTTTTATATATAAATATAAAATATATTTATAGCTTCCTGTTGTGAAATTCAGGATGTGCAGTATCTACAAGACTTGATTTTCAACAACTGGCATGAAATTATGGAAAAAGTACTTGACCAGACTTAAAATAATTTTAGAAACATCCTGTGATAACTGAATTATCAACAACTCTTTCTTTACAGGGAAAACTTCAGTATTAGTATCAAGTAATCCAAGCTGGGATTATAAGGATAGAGGAAATAGTATGGACATATCTATGATTTAATTAAACAGCACATGCATCTTGCATGCTTTCTGAATTGAAAACTAGTGATGGAGAAGAGGAATAATTATTTTCAATAATAGGCAGACAGAGTAACACAAAAGCTCTTCAGTAACAGGTATTTCTCAGTTTCAGTTAGCATCTGTGCTCTTCCAGAAACTTTCCAGGCACAGAAAGGACACTCACCTGCTCCTTCACTGGAAATTTTATAATCCCAGATTACAAGGACAGGCAAGGGGTAAGAAATAAATTTTACAGAATCACCCTTTTGCCTGTTTCCCAACATTACCTTCAGAGAACACAGAATAGTTTCTCAACAGGCTGAGAGAGCCATGGAAATCTTAGCGCAGCTTCTGGTGCCCAAAGACCAAGGAAGCTGGAGAGGGGCTTTTAACAAACCAGTCAGGGATTCCATGATGAATCTATGCTTTAAAAGTAAGTGTATTCTTTGAATCACACCTCACAAAGCAGCTTCTTCAGAGCAAGTGCACAAAAGATGTGTCAGTGCCATGGAAGCAGCAGTCCTCAAAACTATGGTCCTGCAGCCCATGTAACACACTGCTTGGAGAACACCACAGGAAAGCCAGCTCTCAACTTCTGCTTACCTGGGAGAGCGAGAAGACAAGGCAAGTACTAATGGGCACATGATAGGAGAGCGACAGCAACTCTAGAGGGGACAGTTCCACTGTCAGAATTCTAGGAAAGGTTCGGTTCAGCTGGTATGCCACCAAATCCAGAAGAACAGCTCTTCTCAAGCTGTGCCTCCCACTGCTACAGCTTAAAAGCAATTGTCTTCATACCTTGCTCACCTAGGAAGTGCAATAAAATAAGTTCTGCTACATGCTTTACAGTTCCACAGCATTTCTTCAAAACTCTACAAAGCCATCACACATCCTTTTATTAGGATATGTTAACAGCTTTTAGCAGAGTTTCTTTAGTAAGATTATTCTGGGGTGAGCAGTCATTTCACAGATTTAATACAAGTTCTACGCTTATAGTATACTAACTGAGCTGAATTGCTACCAAGAAGTCAAATGTATTGCAGAAGACGCTTTGCAGAGTGAAACAGCAGTAAAAAAGAAGCTATTTTGTTGAGATGATGCATTTTATTTCATAGTCAGAAACATATTAAAGTATGTAGAGCATATAAAGGCAAGATTGTTGAGATTTCATCTAGGAGTGTTTCTACTTGAGATAAAGAGCCTGATTCCTTAGACTTCTTCTCAAAGAGGGGAAAAAAATGAATACACACCAAAATGTAAAATAAAGAGGACTGTTCTATAACCACAATTTGAAGGGCACAAAGATCCCTTCAGCTAACAGCAAAATGCTCTACAGAAATGCTCCCAGGTCAGCATGATGCCCTTCAGCGAAGAACATCCTAGAAATACAGAGCAAAATCTCACAAGGTATGAAATATAAATTCACGCATTTATATTCAAGCCACGGAAGAATACTGGAGAATATCAGTTCGGAGACTGATCTACTGTTGTCTGAAGGGACTGCATTACAAATGACTTTACTCACAAAAAGTCTTATTTAGTTCTTTCTCACATTGGTACCTCAGAGTCAGCCGCCCTGAACTCCCAGCATCACCCAAGCGCTCACTGAACAATACTACGACCACAGAATTCTCAATAGACGCACAAAAAACCCAGACATCCTCCATCTTTCCAATAACATCATGAATTATACTTCCACACAAAACAGACACACCTAAATCCAACTTCAGTTTTAAACATTTCAGAGCATCTGGCATCTAAAGGGAAGGTCTTTAATGAAAGGGTCTTCACACGAGAGTTCACGAGTAAACCTCCTGAAATACCTGATACTCTTGCTCACATTCTCAAACAGCAAGTAAATGAAGGGAAGACACTCTCATCTCTTTAAAAATGTAAAAATATGTATTAAAATATAAATATATATGAAAGTATTTAAATTGTAACAAGAACTCATCACTGTTCACTACACAGGCTGTGGGTACTTAACCTGACCTTTTAATAGGCTTCTTTTCACTTCAACACAATCGGGTATTTACAAAGATAACACACACACCAAAAAAGGATTTTAAATTCACTCCTAAATTAAGAAGTTCTGCTTCTGACTGGAGGAAGCTGCAGACTGTTTTTCTTGTCTTCTGCCAGTCAGGAGCAATGTAGGATCCTAGTGGTTATATGACAAATTTCCTTATCCTGCAACTATTCTGCAGTTGCAGTTCATTTGCAGGATTTTACCTCCAGGGTGCTGTCTCTCAGTGTCCCAGTTTAACAATCACTTCACTTTACATCCATTTCCATTAGGTCTGTTGGGCATGCTTCAGAAGTAGAGTTGTCATACAGCAGAACACCTGCTATCTAGCAGTATAAAACCCATTAAAACAACTTAGGCTTAAGCTGCAGACTATCAGCTTTCCAGAGGCAGCGAACTAATTCTGGTGCCTTTCTTCCCCCCCCCCCCCACAGTGGAAAGTACCTGTCTCTCACAGACACTACAGTTAGAAGATAAGTTTCTTCAGCAATTTATTGAAAGGGGAATGGATGTGAGCAAGAGCAGGAGAGAGAAGAGCAACCATGGAAATTCCTAACGCACTATTCCAGGGGTCTGGCTATTAGCCAGCATCTTTATGCACTTTAAACACTCATCTTGGTATTTTTTTCCTACAGCCTGCAATTCTCTGATATCAAGAAAAAACCTGTTGCATTAGTGTATGCATCTTGATTGGCTTACCTTCCATACAACCACAGAGTGGTTAAGTTGGAGGAGACCTTAAAGATGTCTAACTAGCATCATTGTACCATTCAGTATGCATTTCTCTCATCCTCCCGTCCTATGCCACAGAAATTTCCAGCAGACCCATCCCTCAAAACATCTCCAAAAGAAGTCAATATTTGCCTGTAATACCAACACATCACATCATATGAAGTCTTTGACTTACCCAAGTAACTCTCAAGTTACACAGCAAGCTTTTGAGTCCCATTTGATTAGAAGAATTGCTGCCCCAAAGAAAACAACTAAAAAATGACAAAACGCCCTCAGCTTTCTCATCACCTCTCCCAGGACACTTACTGAATAGATCTTCATCTCATGCCAACTGAAGACTGGTAATTAAGACAACAGCAAGAACCAGGTAAAGCTGGATACTAAGGGTCTAAAGCTTTGCTATAGTATCTGTATTGCTATCACTGGAAATTTATGTTTATAAACGAGGGGCCTGTGTGTCAGCAACAATTTTTTCCAGTAACTGGTGGTTTATAATAAAAAGAGTTGCAACTATCACAGAATCAACAAGATTGAAAATCACCTTTAACTTCATCAAGCCCATCCTTAAACCATGTCACTGAGGACAAACTGATCTCCCCCCCTCATGGCCGCCTCTCATGATCTCCACTTGCAGCCACCCCTCATCTGCCCCCCATAGTGGCCCACAGTGTACAGCTGCAGCCCCTACACCTCATGGCCACCCCTTACATCCCATGGCTGCCTTTGCTCTCCCCTCATGGCCACTCCCTCTCTCCCCTCATGATCAACCCTCATAACTGTCCCTCTTCTCCCCTCATGACATCACCTTACCCCTCGTGGCCATCCCTCCTCTCCCCTCACAACGTTCCCTTACCCTCATGACCATCCCTCCTCCCTCCTTATGATCTCCCCTCATGGCCTCCCCCCTCTCTCCTCCACCCTCATGATCTTCCATCATGGCCACCCCTTCTTTCTCTTCAGGATCTTCCATCATGGCTGCCCCTCTCTCCCTCTTCCACCCCTCCAACTGAC